>ML977708.1:0-52501 GCA_010015725.1 Amniculicola lignicola CBS 123094 | reverse complement strand
TAGTTCTAGAGATAGAACTGCTTACTAAGCTGGATTTTGTATGTGATTTTCTCTGCGCCACTCGCTTGGTTGCGCCGCTCGCTTAGTATCTACGTCAATAATAATATAATTTAGTAGATTCTAGTATAAGTATATATAAGGTTAGACTATATATTAGATAATATAATAGTAAGCTATATTTAGCTATAACTCTGGATTGGCTATTCTATTTTTCGGTTTAGTATTAAGGTGGCTGTGGAGCCAGTCAGCACGCACGGGATTCCACTTACCTCACCTTGAAATCCAGCCCGCAAGGGGTTTCGAATGAGGCCGTTAAATTACTTGGCTTCTGAGCGAGTATGGGATCTACTGCGGGGGCGAATCGCCTTGCTGGTTCCTCAGGCCACAACGGATTCCGCCAGACCATCCCAGATGGCACAGCGTCACGCGCTGGCAGCGCCACGGGCGTTTCGTTGTGCGAAAGGGAGCCTGCGGCATAGTTCGAAACACTTTCTTTCACTACAGACGGAAGTTTTAAATTGTTTCAGGAAATTTAACTTAGTGTGACAATTTCCACTTATGTAATCCTTCCTGGGGTCTTTGCCTGGAGTGCCCAAATCTCTCTATGTAAGGACGCTCCCTCCCGCTTCTTCCGCCTTTTCGCTCATCACTCGTGCCCTTGACCCGGCCCTCTTTTCACCATCCGCTTAACAGAGGCTTGCGTACAAGCTACAATCCTCGCTGCGCCGCTTCATCGCCCGGTCTAATGCAGCAGCTGGCTCTGTCCCCACAATCCACCGCACGATCACCATGCCGAACCCGTCAATCACCAAGATCACCGGTCAGCTTTACCTTGGCGATAGCACGAGTTCTCGTGATCCTAAAATCCTCGGCGAGCACAACATCACCGCCGTGGTCTCTCTCAGTGGGGGGCAGTGGGTCCATTGGAGGCAGCCCTGGTATAAGAAGATTATCCCTGAAGGCAATCACCTCTTCAGAAAGTGCGAAGACAGTATGACGCAGGACCTGCTGCCCGAACTCGCCGACATCTGCGAGTTCATCAAGCAGCGCCTGGATTCCGGTTCCGTCCTCGTCCATTGCGACCGAGGCGTGTCACGGTCTGCCACAGCCGTGATCGCCTATCTAATGCAAACTTATCAGTACGACCTCGCTACCGCCTTGGCCTTTGTGGGAGAAAAGAGGAAGATCAAGCCAAACGATAACTTCAAGGAGCAGTTAGAGGTATGGGGAGCGGTCGGGGGCAACGTCTGGGCAGCTCCGGGAGTTCCCAAGGCAGAATATGCGGTTTACCTGGCGAAGAGGACAAAGAGATTGCAGGAGGCTGGGCTAACTGGAAACGAGCCAATTGGCATAACGTCCTTATGACTAACGGCCTACCTTGACTGTACCAAATCCTATCAAATTGCGGCACACCTCACGCGCACAGTTAACGCCTGTCTTAATCCATCAGATTGCGGAGCCCCAGAACTCCGACCTCTTGTGGGAGGCTCTCCCTTTTCTTCTCTATATAGTCACCTGTTCCCCAGTATCTTCGGAATCTACAATAATGGTGGACGCGTTTTCGCTCTGATCCTTTTTGACCCCGTACACGTGACGCCCCTCCGAACTTTCCCGTACGACGGCCGCCTTCCTCCCACCAGGGAGCGGAAGCCTGTGGATGGCCTTGCATGGGCTTCTGAAGGAATGCGCAGAGCAAGGATGTGTGAAGCATTCCCCGGACTCCGTAAGCCTGCTTTAAGGCTTTTATAGACATTCAGCAAAACATTACTCATACAAACCTAGCAACGAGGACTCGTCCGACAATGTGGTAGAGCCAGTGCTAACAAAGGTGGAGATTCCATCACCTCGGAAATACTAAGAGAGATACAACAGCTTGAAGACCGGTTATAAACAGTCACTATGTCACGAGAGGATCGGGATCACATTGGGAGTTTGTATGCCCAAAAGTTGCTGTGCCATTGTTCAATTATGGACAATATATTGGGGGAAAAGGAGTGTGTATCCAAAGAATGGCTTCTCTAGAGTGAAAAAGCATGGCTGGGAGTGGAGTGATAGTTGGAAAGAACGGAACAGTCGGCGGTGGGAAGGCGAGAAAAAGCACTCGGTGGTAACGGGAGGTCGGCCGATGAGATGTTTCATCATGAACATGCCGAGCCCACCTCTTTCTCCGTGTGCTGACCTTAGAGGCTCGAGACCGGGCTGGTCGTGCCGGAGTCTTTGTCTGGGTTGGGGTTCATGTGTTGGCATTATTCTCCCGTGGTCAAGAGCTGCGGGTAACAGCGTACTGCTAATGAACTTATACCTGACACTGTTATACTCGTCGGCAGGTCCCGTGCCACTTGCGGCCAGAGTCTTGAGCCAGGCCAAGATGCCCGGCATCCTGAGGTTGACGCTCTTGTCGCCCGTGCCTGTATGTTGGCCCCAGAGCGACACGGAGCCCCATTCGACAAGTCTAGCTGGTGCTTCACCGATCATTGTCGCGTCGGCCTCGTTGAACTCGTTCGGAATGCCCGTATTAACAAGTTGTTCGCACTCCGTGATCAGGTTGGACATACTGGGCAGAGACGATGCGAGGCTTGGTTGTCGTCGAAGGTCCGCGTGTTGGGCTGACTGGAGTTGCTGGATCTTGGAATGGATGTGCTGAAGAGAGATGTGGTTGATGTGCTCCGGGAGCGTGGGAGGTCCTCCTTATATAAATCGTGGGGATAGTCATAAACCTCAATGTTGCTTGCAATCTGTTTCATGGCTTGGGTTTATCCTGAAAGTAAGAGATATGCCATTGGCAACTCACCCGTGATCCTCAGCGGCTGGCCTCGACGCGGCATAATCGGGCGTCTAAAAAGAAGTAGCCTCTAGAGGCGCTGGCGCCTACAATTGTTGGACGATAAGACTGTCTCACTACACTGGGGCACCGCTCGCGAGGATGTGGGGCGAGAATAATAGGTGTATGTGCTCACTTAAGAGAAATGCCGAAGCTGCTCCCAGAGGCATGAGATTGGAGACGGATAGACGATGCGGGAGTTTTATGTTCAATAGATGACGTGTTTATAATCCACTCAGCGCTAATCACCTCACATTTGTTGACGAAAGCAGCCCCTGGTGATATCGAGGCGCGTTGGCAGTTTAATGGGGTATGCCTAGCTTTGGCCCCCATGCGTTGACCGGTGTGATCCAACCTCATGAACCATTCCCTGGGGAATTCTTCATTTCGCAAATGCATGAAACTGGCTGACGACCTGGCGTGGGAGGACGACGGAAAGACATGCCAGGGAAGCGGAGTTCAAATGTCAAATTTCGACTTGCATAGCTGTACTCAGTGCGATGGCTTATAATAAACAAAAGCGATGCCTACCTGAATAGATCCTGTTCTTCTAGGATTTATTTATTGCAAGCTGTTTCTGAGGTAATGTTCTATACGGCCAGCGCATCCAGCAGCTTTTCCTCTGTAGTAGCCTCAAGATGTGGTTCGGGTTTATTCAATAGTTCTCCGAGCTGGCTAGATGGGAAAGGTGGCGGACCACTCTACGATTGGCTCCCTGCGACAGGTAGACTCGGAATCCTCGATGATGTTGGGTTCGGCCGAGAGGACCAGTGACCGTCCTTGAGGGGGTGGCGTACTCGTCTCAGCAGCGATGTCAATTAAGCGTGTAGCAAGCTGCTCCATACCGAGAGGTGCAGTTATGATTTGTTTCACGGCAGTCCTAAAACGACGCATCAGCATGGTCATGAAGCTGTTGTACGTAGTATATTACTAAGGAGCTAGTTATAGAGAAATCTTAGAGTTAAACTAGCTGGGTAAGTTTAGGGGTACCCCCCTTTTAGGATAGAGGGACCTAGGGGTATATCTTAATAAGAACTTTGTAGTCCCCCTATACTAGTTAATATAAAAATATCTATAGTAGAAGATTTATTTTAATAATATATATTTAGCTTTAAAAAGAAATCTCTATTTATTATAGCAGTTTAGAAGTGTTTTTTTCTTAAATATATAATAGATAGTAGACTATAAATAGTGGATGTAGGCAAGAGCTTAGATCCCACAGAGGAAGAGCCAGTTGTCGGTATTGGGGAGGAGGGAGAGAGAGCAAGATGGCTCCAGGAGCTGCTTGTGTCGATCAATCACGTTTGTACAATGGGTTTAAAAGCATAGATATATGAATGGTGTTTTGCGTTGAAGGAGGGGGGGAGCATTGTGGTCAATATCAAATGTCCTTTGGTGAGAAAAGGCGCCAAGAGATTTCCTAGTTCGTCAGCAACGGAATCGATCAACTTTCACTATATAAGCTTCACGCAGTATAAGTTCACACATTAGGTCCCCTCGAAAAGGGCAACATACTTTATTAAGATCTCGAGATATATGCAAGTCATAGCGAAATGGCGATGAAGCAAAGTTGGGATCAGTGATTGATTGAGAAAGCTTGGAGAGGGAAGCAAGACTGAAACGAGGTCACTGATGATTCTGCTTTCGTTTCAGTTACCGGTGACTAGTACAGACGATCAGGCTAAAATTAAATTTAAAATCTACAATACAAAATTCTAGGCCTTCTATACTCTATATACTACTTATATAATAGTAGAATTACTGGAGAGTAAATACAGTAGCGATCTCATTTGTATCATTACAGGATTGTTGAGTTGTTGACCTGTTGAGGATTGCTGTATTACTAGTCACCCGTAGGTAGTACAAGATGAGTCGTTATAGAATCAACTGGCAGGACCAAAAGACTTGCCGGCACCCACATCATTCTGTTGCAACTCAAAACTCGCACCCACCAGTCACTCGTCAGCGTCCACGATCTCAACTACCAATAGACGAACAGAACGCACTACACTAACAAAACGTAGAACTTATAGAAATCTCGATAAACTACCTAGACTTTCCCACTTTCAGCGCCCCGCCGAAATAGTCATGGACTATCTCGACGAGCTTGACGAGCTTGACGACTCCGCCATCCAAGCCCTCACCGAACTAGGCGGAGGCATTGACTTCCATCTCCCTTCCATCGCCCCACCCGCCACCATCAACAAAAAATCTCCATCTTCAACCTGCCCAGCGCGCCGCCGTCGCCGTGTGCAAGTCACTTATCTTCTCCGTCTAGAACATCCCCTTTTAACACCACAGGACGTAGCTAACATCCTTGGACTTCCTCACGTACCACAACTCGAAACTGGCAGCGGGGAAGACGGCGAAGCGCGCTTCTGTCGCCTCTCTCAATCCAGTATCAACGCACTAGATTCCTGGACCGCTAAACACTATCCCAGAAAGAAGTTCACCAAGATCCGACTCGGTCTCGCGCATAAAGACCCCCTTGAGCTCCCGATTCTAGGCCGCGACCCTACTCTCCCCCACCACCGACCCTCTGTGCCTATTTCCCCTGTGAGAAAGCGCATCTATCCAGAGTATGAGTACCCCGTATATTACTTCTTCTACGGCACACTGGCCTCACCCTCGCGCCTCTCACGACTCTTCGACATCCCTTCTTCTCGGCTTCCTCGCCTTGAAGCAGCTTCCCTGCTCGATGGCCAGATCCGGACCTGGGCGGGGAAATATCGAGCGTTGGTTGATTCTCCTGGGGGCAAAGTGGAAGGGTATGTGTATCCCGTGATGTTTGTAGATTAAGAGGATGCGTTGAGGGTGTATGAGGGGGATAGCTATGAGGTCGTAGGTGCGACGGTTGTTTTGGAGGGGAGGGAGATAGAGGGGAGGACGTTTCGGTTTTCGGGTTTTGAGGATGAGTTGATTGGGTAGAGAGTCAGAGGCAACGTTAGCCAACGTCAAGTTGTTGCCTTTCTGTTTGGTCCATTTTTTGTTCTAAGGGCCGGTCTTAAGCGTGTCCGAGTAGTTTCTCTGGAAGGGGAATTGCAGGTTAAGCAAAGAAGGCTTCGTACAGGACATTATTATACAAAATTTATATACACCCTCAGCCCATAAGCCGCAAACCCTCCAGTCCTCGTCTACTTCCCCTCGTTCGTCATAGAGGTCGTGGAGACCCTGTTGGTAATGGGCTTAGCCAGCCCATACTTATGAATCTTCACCACCCTCTCACCCCTAACCTTGTCCACAATATCCTCTCACCCCGCTCCCCCTCAAGAGAATCCAAATAATTCCCGAGGCTAGCTCAAAGTTGCTAACGCAAGAACATGCTATTGAACACTCGATGAGTATGTTCTCAAGATCAACATACAATGTGACAGGCTTGTCGCGTCTCTTTGTCATTTCAGGGGCATTCTTCTCTTCTAGCAAGAGATCAAGGCGGGAAATTGGCCCAGAAATGGTTGAGTGTCCAGAAGACTGCTGGGACTGAAGACGCTAGGTCAGAGGAGAAAGGATAGATGGTGAAAGGTGTGAAAACGCTGTGGGCGTGGTGATATTTAAGTAAGTTTTACTCTTTGTCAGTATGTAATACCGTAGCGGCTGCGCTCAGACCATTCGTCTGCGGAACCTTGGATGTGTTGGGGTTAAAGACCCACCGTTTCTGGCGGCAGATGCACCCACTTTTGTAGGGAGTTGTCAGTTGAGGTGAAATTCCTAGATGCAGCATGTGTCGACCCAACAGTAATCATACTTGCAACTTTGTCATATCCCCTTATTGTGCTTGAAGACTGCCAGTTTCGTTTTCCTACGAATATTTTTGTGAGACACGGAATTTATAACTCCAACAAATACTCTAGAGATCAAGAACAGACAAAAGTGTCCAGCACTAAAGTTGAGGCGCCGATGCTCGCTCGATGACATTCGTGGCACATGATTCACCGCTCAGTCGCTAGCGAACAAATCACGGCCGCCGAGGATGAGATCTCCGGGCCCGACGCCGTCGAGGTGCATCGCATCTGGGCAATTCGCACATGCGCCCGCAGACAGCCCAATGCCAGCCGCAGCCGCCCTCCCTTATCGATAACGCCCCACGCCCCGCTGCGCTAGTGATTTATTCGCTAGTGGCAGAATTTTTGTTGTCGAGGCTCGACAGAAAGGTCAAAATTTCTCTCGGCTGAGCCTCACATCGACTCTCTTCAATTGACCTCCCGGGCCCTTCAAGCCAGCCGCTCATCATGGCCCATCACGCCCCCGAGGACCAGAACATGGCGCTCGAGCTCCAGGACGGCTATGTCTGCTTCGGCGAGAGCTTCGGCGCGGACAAGAGCATTGCAGGCGAATTGGTCTTCCAGACCGGCATGGTGGGCTATCCAGAGTCCATCACAGACCCCTCGTACCGCGGCCAAGTCCTCGTCATCACCTTTCCGCTCGTCGGCAACTATGGTGTGCCGTCGCGGGAGGCAATGGATCCTCTCCTCCAGGACCTGCCCGCACACTTCGAGGCAAGGGAGATCCATATTGCAGGTCTCGTCGTGGCCTCGTACTCGGGCGAAGACTACTCGCACCATCTGGCTACGTCGTCCCTCGGGTCGTGGCTGAAAGAGCAGGGCGTGCCTGCCATCACGGGCGTGGACACGCGAGCGCTTACCAAACGCATCCGCGAGGAAGGAAGCATGCTTGGCCGTCTCCTCAGGCGGACGTCCGCCACCACCACGGCCATTCTGACCAGCGGAGAGCACAATAGACGGACTCTGACGAACGGCGACGTGGATGACGACTGGCGGAGTGACTTCGAGTGCGTGGCGTGGGAGGACCCCAACAAGAAGAATCTGGTCGCAGAAGGTGATTTCCTGAGACCTGGTCCGTGGGCTGCACTAACGCACTGCAGTGTCCATCAAAGCACCCAAAATATACTCCCCCGAGCCCTCGACCGCCCTACAACACCCTTCAGGCCGGCCTGTCCGCGTGGTATGTGTCGACGTTGGCCTAAAGTACAACCAGCTGAGATGTCTGGTGCGGCGAGGGGTAGAGGTCCAAATCGTCCCCTGGGACTATGACTTTTCTACGCTTGCTGGCAAAGAGTACGATGGGCTGTTCATATCGAACGGCCCGGGCGACCCCGCCATGATGGCGAACACGGTGAAACACATCAAGACGGCCATGGATGAGGCACGAACACCGATATTCGGCATCTGCTTGGGACACCAGCTGCTTGCCCGTGCTGCAGGCGCGGAAACGTCGAAGATGAAGTTCGGCAACCGCGGCCACAACATCCCATGCACGAATATGATCTCAGGAAAGTGTCACATCACGTCCCAGAACCATGGTTACGCCGTGGATGCTAAGACCTTGCCTCAGGAATGGGAGGAGCTCTTTGTGAACGCCAACGACGGCAGCAACGAGGGCATTCGACATACCAGCCGGCCCTACTTTAGTGTGCAGTTCCATCCTGAGCACACTCCAGGTCCCCGAGACACCGAGTTCCTGTTCGATGTCTTCATCAGTACGATCCAGAAGTCACTCGAGTCCCCGGAGACACTCTCGCAGCCCGTCGAATTTCCAGGCGGTACTGCTGAAGAGAACAAGAAGCTTGCCCCACGCGTCTCTGTCAAGAAGGTTCTCGTGCTAGGCAGTGGAGGCCTGAGCATCGGGCAAGCTGGAGAGTTTGATTACTCTGGAAGTCAGGCCATCAAAGCATTGAAAGAGGAAGGCATCTATACCATCCTCATCAATCCCAATATTGCGACCATCCAGACATCAAAAGGCCTCGCAGACAAGGTATACTTCCTGCCAGTCACGGCCGAGTTTGTTCGCAAGGTCATAAAGAAAGAACAGCCTGACGGGATATACGTCACTTTCGGCGGACAAACTGCCCTTCAGGTTGGAATCCAGCTCAAAGACGAATTTGATGGCCTGGGCGTCAAAGTTCTCGGTACCCCCATTGAGACTATCATTACCACTGAGGATCGAGAACTATTTGCACGTAGCATGGAGTCCATCGGCGAGAAGTGCGCCAAATCGGCATCTGCCAGCTCAACAGAGGAAGCCATGCGCGTGGTCAAAGACATTGGCTTCCCGGTCATTGTTCGAGCGGCATATGCCCTGGGTGGGCTTGGAAGTGGGTTTGCCGAAGACGACGACCAGCTACTTGATCTCTGTAACAAAGCCTTCGCCGCGAGCCCTCAGGTTCTCATTGAACGCAGTATGAAGGGCTGGAAGGAGATCGAGTATGAAGTCGTTCGAGATTGCAGGGACAACTGCATTACCGTCTGCAACATGGAGAATTTCGATCCTCTCGGTATCCACACTGGCGATTCTATTGTTGTGGCTCCATCGCAAACACTCTCTGATGAAGACTATAACATGCTTCGGACGACAGCAGTCAATGTCATTCGACATCTGGGGGTAGTGGGCGAATGCAACATTCAATACGCTCTGAACCCCTTCTCCCGCGAATATTGCATTATTGAGGTTAACGCCCGTCTTTCGCGTTCGTCTGCTTTGGCTTCCAAGGCAACGGGCTATCCTCTGGCCTTTGTTGCTGCTAAGCTTGGGCTGGGTATCCCACTCAACGAGATCTCCAACTCTGTGACCCGAGTCACGTGCGCCTGCTTCGAACCATCTCTCGATTATGTGGTGGTCAAGATTCCACGTTGGGACTTGAAAAAGTTTCTCCGTGTATCCACCTTGCTCGGATCCTCCATGAAGAGCGTGGGAGAAGTGATGGCCATTGGCAGAACATTCGAAGAGGCTATCCAAAAAGCCATTCGTTGCATCGATCTCAACAACCTAGGGTTTGGGGAGACACCTGCCTTGATGGAGATCGATCAAGAGCTTCAAACTCCGTCGGATCAAAGACTATTCGCTCTAGCTAATGCCATGAAAGCAGGTTACGGGGTTGACAAGATTTGGGAGATGACAAAGATCGATAAGTGGTTCCTTACACGTTTGAAGGGGCTGAGCAACTTCGAAAAACTGATGTCGACTTACAATACAGTGAGCATCACAAAGCCTTTGATTAGGCGGGCTAAGCAGCTCGGATATTCCGATCGCCAACTGGCCAAGTTCTGGGGTTCCAACGAACTTGCTGTGCGTCGCGCTCGTGTCGATGCTGGCATCGTTCCCTTCGCGAAGCAGATCGACACAGTAGCCGCCGAGTTCCCTGCTATGACGAATTATCTTGTTTGTCATCCAATTCCCTTCACTCCCTCTGAATCACTCACTAACAAGTTCGCAGTATGTAAGCTTCTAATTCTCTTTTATTTCTGTTTGTCTTTATCTTCATGTTGAGGTTCCTTCGCTCTGCACACCGTGGCTTCCCTTTGGACCACCGACCACCATGGCACCTGCCTCCCAAGGAACTGAGTCACAGTGCCTTCCACTATGGAACGGCAACACACCATACGCTCGCCAGTTGAGATTTGAGATTTCCGAGTCTCTTCACCCCTCCATTACACCTCACTTGATCCCGGACACTCCTTCTTCGCTCTTGTCAACTGCCTGATGGCGATGTCCTCCACTATGAGATCAACCAGTCCCACGGAGAGTCTTTTCGGCACCGATGACCCTCTCGCCTATACCCCTGACTCTGTACCCATTGAAGAGTCTTCCCTTGACCCTGAGAACTCCGAGGAGTTCGATTTGAAGGCATTTTTGCTCTCACAAGCGTGGAAGTGTCTTTCAGACACTCACCAAACAAAAGAATGTGCTTTTCGATCAGTTCTTGAAAAGTGAGATGATCCTCGACGATCTTGCTTCTACAATAGCCATCGAATTTGCCCCGAGTTTGGACTATGTCCTACAGGACGACACACCACCTACTTTTGAGTTTTTCAAATCACTGCCCGCGGAGGCTGTCAAGGGTTAGGGTATATACATTCTCGTCCTTCACAAAGATGGCCATGGATACCGAGTCTACTTTGGAAGTGCGACGGGCGGCGAAAGGGCCATCGTCTCACGCTGGTACTCCTACGACCATCGTTGCGCACTTCCCAAGTCCGCCAATGAAACTATCATAGAAGGCTTTACCATTGCTTATCGCGGGCTGTTGTGTTGGACATCGTCCATCCCTCCTCCAGCTCTGCAGGCTGTGGGAAGTACAGATCTGCACAGAAAAGCCTGAGGGCCGGCCACCGCGTCAAGGAGACCTACCAATGCGACCTGTGCAAGACTGTTTGCAGCTCCATGTCCGACCTGAAGGAGCATGAGGTTACAGACAAGCACCGCCGCAAGGTCGACAAGGTGGACACCAGCTCCAAGCGCTTCAACTGCACACCCTGTGCCTACGCTACAGACAAGAGAAGCAACTGGAATGATCGCTGCAAATCATTCCGCCACAAGAAGAGGGTCTCTCCATAGTCGAGCCTCAGGCTCAAATGAGGACCCCATTCAGCACACTACGTTTTTGGACCAGCATTTTATTGCCAATGTCCCTCGGCCCAGCAATTTCCTATCATTTGACTTCTCTTTAACAATGATTTCGCAACACCACCTGCAAAAGCTAATGTATAATTCTAGACGACCTACAATGGCACTGAGCACGACATTAACTTCAACGACCGAGGTGTCATGGTTTTGGGATCGGGTGTGTACCGGATTGGGTCCTCCGTCGAGTTCGACTGGTGCTCCGTACGAGCGATCCGTACGCTACGCGAACAAGGCTTCAAGACTGTCATGGTCAATTACAATCCCGAGACCGTCAGTACCGACTATGACGAGGCAGATCGGCTGTACTTTGAGAACATCAGCCTTGAAACGGTCCTTGACATCTATGGAATGGAGAGCGCCAGCGGAGTCATCATTTCCATGGGTGGCCAGACGCCAAACAACATTGCTCTGCCTCTACATCGTATGAACGTCAAGATTCTTGGAACATCACCTGAAATGATTGACACCGCTGAGAATCGATACAAGTTTTCACGCATGCTGGACCGGATCTCTGTCGATCAGCCTGCCTGGAAAGAACTCACCAGCTTCAAAGAGGCCGAAGCATTTTGCGACAAAGTCTCATACCCTGTACTGGTCCGGCCATCGTACGTTCTTTCTGGTGCTGCCATGAATACTGTGTACTCGCGCCACGACTTGCAAACCTATCTGAACCAGGCAGTAGATGTGTCTAAAGAGCACCCTGTCGTTATCACAAAGTACATTGAAAACGCCAAGGAAATCGAAATGGACGCTGTCGCTCGCAACGGAACCATGATTGGTCATTTCATTTCTGAGCATGTTGAAAATGCGGGTGTTCACTCTGGTGATGCGACGCTGATCCTTCCCCCGCAAGATCTTGATCCAGAGACAGTCCGACGCATTGAGGATGCCACGCGCAAAATTGGAAATGCCCTCAACGTTACCGGGCCTTTCAACATCCAGTTCATCGCGAAAGACAACGACATCAAGGTCATCGAGTGCAACGTCCGAGCTTCGCGGTCGTTCCCCTTTGTCTCCAAAGTCATGGGAGTAGACCTCATTGAGATGGCTACGAAAGCCATGGCTGGCCTTCCCCTGGTTGTATATCCCCAGGTCAATATTCCCGCCGAGTACGTTGGCGTGAAGGTCCCACAGTTTTCCTTCTCACGACTGTCTGGTGCCGACCCAGTCTTGGGTGTGGAAATGGCCTCAACTGGTGAAGTTGCATGCTTCGGCAGGACCAAGTATGAAGCCTATATCAAGGCTCTCATCTCCACCGGCTTCAAGCTCCCCAACAAAAACATTCTCTTGTCCATTGGTTCTTTCAAAGACAAATTGGAGATGCTGTCTTCTATTGAAACTCTTCATAAGTTGGGATACAACCTTTTTGCCACGGCAGGAACAGCGGACTATATTCAAGAACACGGCATTCCTGTGAAATTTTTGGAAGTTCTTCCGACTGGGGAGGAGTATGATGAGCAAAAGCCGGAGTATTCCTTGACCCAGCATCTCTCCAACAACCTCATCGATCTGTATATCAACCTCCCCTCCAGCAACCGCTTCCGACGACCGGCGAACTACATGAGCCGAGGGTACAGGACCAGGCGTATGGCTGTCGACTACCAGACCCCACTAGTAACGAATGTCAAGAATGCTAAACTCCTGATTGAGGCTATTGCGCGCCATTATGATCTCGAAATCAGCAAAGTCGATTTCCAGGAGTTCCATCCGGCGCCAGATCATGAGGAAGAAGCGAGGCTTCAACGCAACGGGCTTAATGGGTCGTTGACTCTCTCGCAACTGCTCGCTAGGTCACCGTTCAAGAGGAAGCACATTACCTCTGTGAATCAATTCTCGCGCGCGGATCTTCATCTGCTGTTCACGATCGCCCAAGAGATGCGCCTGGGTGCGCAGCGGGAAGGTTGCTTGGATATATTGAAAGGACGGGTGCTGTGTACGATGTTCTTCGAACCCTCCACCCGTACATCCGCCTCGTTTGATGCCGCCATGAAGCGTCTGGGTGGCCAGGTTGTTGTGGTCAATGAGACAGTTTCCTCCACCCAAAAGGGCGAGTCCATCGCCGACACGATCCGTACTCTGGGTTGCTATGGAGATGCTATTGTTCTCCGCCATCCTGAGGAGGAGTCTATCAACATCGCCACCAAGTTTTCAAGCGTCCCGGTTATCAATGCCGGAAATGGCAGCCGTGAGCACCCCACGCAGGCGCTGCTGGATATCTTCACAATACGCGAGGAATTGGGTACCGTCAATGGCCTCACCATCACATTCGTGGGAGATCTCAAGTATGGCCGGACAGTGCACTCGCTCTGTGAGCTGCTCAAACATTACGATGTAACTATCCAGCTGGTCTCACCTGAGACACTCTCCATGCCTTCAACGGTAACCGAAGCGCTCAAATCCCGCGGTCAGCTGAAGGTGGTCTCCAATGACTTGACGCCTGAGATCATCGCCAACACGGATGTCCTATACTGCACGCGCGTTCAGAAGGAGCGCTTCCCGGATGCGGTTCATTACGAGAGAGTAAAGGATTCGTTTGTTGTGGACAATCGAGTCATGAAGAACGCAAAGGTCAACATGATCGTCATGCACCCCTTGCCGAGGAACAATGAGATTCATGAAGAGCTGGATTTTGATCCGAGGGCCGCGTACTTTAGACAGGTGAGTCTGCCAAAACCACTCTTATTGACCAATCACTAACGATAATGTAGATGCGATATGGGCTTTACACCCGCATGGCGTTGCTCGCGCTTGTCATGGCGACTTGATTTCGGATTTCGGTTTTTGTTCTTTGGTCTGGCAATGTCAACATCCACCTTCAAACGCGTAAAAACATCAAAAGCATATCTTCTTTCTTTTTCCTTGGTGGTCTTTTTGGCGTACACATAGGTATCTTCTTAGACAGACATCCATCAAAAGCATTAGACGGAGTCAGTGGAGGTTTTTGATCTCGTCGATCAACGATATATCGTTACGTAATCTTGCATATCTTGGGATGGGGGGAAGCTATTTCATTTTTTCTTTGGGCGGATTTTGCATATTTGGGTGGGCTTCGCATAGCTTTGGCATTCTGGCATGGGCCATGAGAGGCTGAAAGGTCATTGCATTGGTTGGTGTTGGTATGCATATGGGTTGGTCATTTGGATGAAAGATAGGAGGCTATGGATACATGTATATGGTTCAGAAGCTGTGGCTAAAGACCACTGGTATTGCGTACAAGCAAGAAGAGAAAGCATGTTGGGAGAACAGTTGTGGGTATCAACGACGGAGACAGCGGTGCCAGGCTGAAAATGTTAGTATCATCATCGCAACAGGTTTGTGATTGAAGCAGAGTACTCACCAGGAAGCCCACATCCAAACCCGACAAACAAGTATAACAAAAAGATGACAACGACGATGAGCAGCACCATCAGCTTCACATTCTTCCACCACATCCTCCTCCTCAACCCCCTGCTCCTGACTCTGAAATCTCTCGCATTGTTGCCCAGCCGATCAGTCTTATCAACGAGCAGATCGATGCGCTCTCCCCTCTCAAGCACGCGCTCAATGTTCTCCGTCATAATCTCCCTCACACCGTCGATTTCACTCTGCGCAGTGCGCAGCGCATCCTGCTGGCCAGCCTGCGTCGCGCCCTGCTCAAACATCAACTTCTTCAGCGTGCCATTGAACGCCGCACACCCATAACTCGGCAACGTGCCAAAATGCGTCGTCTCGGGATCGAACTGTTCGAGGAAAGCCTTCTGCAGGTTCACGAGGTATCCAAAGGGAATGCGGCGGCCGAGCGTGCTCTCGGCAATGACGAGGTAGGTCAGGCCGCCGGCCGAGGCCTGCGACGAGGGATATTCGCTAGGCGCGCACGAGATGTAGTGGATGTAGAAGTTGTTGTGCGTGTAGGTCAGCTTTTGGGGGGTGTCGTGCTTGATTTTGGGGAGGATGATGGACGGGAGCGATGAGGTTTGCGACGAGGCAGAGGCCGTGTGCTCGGTGAGGATGGTCGAGTTGTGCGCTATGCACGAGTAGAGGAGCGGCGTGGCGGTCGAGGAGGACGCCATGCTGTGTGGCTCGGCGTCGGGGTAGGATCGACGTCGGTGGTTTTGCTGGATGCGGGAACCACGGACGGCGGCGACAATCGAGGGAATAGCCACGGCGGAGGTGGCACGGGGGTGGTGGTGGTGGTGGAGGTGGTGGTAGTGGGGGTCGGTGAATGGGGCTGGTGATGGGTGATGAGGTGTAGGTTTGGGTCAAGGTGTGGTTGACTGAGGCAACGTCATCTCGCGTCCAATGAAAGCGGCTTAGTGTGGCTGGGGTATGTTTCCAAGCGGCGTAGGGCTGAGTGGCACCTTTTCCAACCACAAATTATTGGCACACCCCAGACAGCTTCAGAAAGATGGTGCGCCTCAAAAGCCGATATCTTGTCGTCAACTACCTATATCCCGTCGCGCCAAACGCGTCCAAGTCCAAAGACGCGGTACCCGATCTCCTAGAATTCCATCGGAATACGCCCGACGAGTTCAATTCTGGCGTCCTGCTCAAGGCCATTCGAGATGGCGTTGCAGAACTATTTGGGGACTATGGGATGGGTGTGGTATCTGCGAATTTGAAAGGTAGACTCCCTACTCACGCCGTCGCCTCGATCGCGACGTAGCCGCTCACATGACCGCAGTCAATTATCACTCTACTTCGACTTCAACATCCATTGTCCGATGTCCGCAGGCGCACTATGAGATGGTGTGGGCAGCTCTGACCTTCATGACGAGGCTTCCAAAAGCTGGCCTGCCAGTTGTTGTGCGTGTTGTGCACGTGTCCGGCACCATCCGCAAAGCAGAAGAGGATGTTATTCAAAGGGCCAAAGAGCTCATTCTCAAGGCGAGAATTGCGGCCGAAGCAGGCACGGCGGAAGAGTTGGGACCCTTGAAAGACATCCTGCAGGCTGTGGAGAGAAGGAAAGACGTGGTGATGAAAGACGCCGACGACGATGAGAACGACAGCGACAGCGAGTAAAAGCCGGGACTACCTGTCAGGATTGTCTTTGGAAGACTTTGCCTGAGAAACATGTGGTCAACCGTCCAAATTGTGGAACGGTCCCTGCTATCACGCTCCTGGGTACCAGGTCCATTTTTCTGCCTGCCCACATCATGCCTCCGTCATATCCCGACCACCGAACAATACGTACTGGGTCGCACATGCAAGCGAAACCTTTTATTAAACCTTCGTCCGACTTTTCATTATCGTGGTCCCGTGCCATCTCCCCTTATCCCCCCCCAACAAAGAACATTCATCCCACCCCCACCAGAGCAGCCACGAAGAAATATTCGCATAAAGTGAAACCGTGACCAGCGAAAAGAAAGCATTATGATCAGGTTCACAATTCCGCAAACCGCTAGTCTTCCCGACCACAGGCCTGCATCACCCCAGCTGTCTCCTCGTAGCCACACCATGTCCGCTCAACCCCACACCCAATCACCCAGACACAAACGCTTCGACTCCCTTCTACCTTCACTTGAGATCCCTTCTAGTACACTCTCGGCGGAAGCCCAGTGGTCTCTTATCGAACACCGACTCCACGACCTCCACCACAGTCAATCGCAGTATTCGAGGAACCCCTGGCTAAGCACAGTCGAAACACCCATCCTCCTCCTCGCCGTAGCAAAACACAAAGCAGAAGTCGATCTTCTCCGCTACGAAGCAGACCACGCTCTCCCCCTCTCTGACTCAGAACCCGACAACCCATTCCCAAACTACAATGTGGGGCTTCATAATACGAGCTATTCGTCGTCATCGTCAGCATCGAGCCAACCAGCATCACCAAGAAACCGCAGCAGCAACGACAGCAACACCGCACACATCCCACCCCAACACAGTCCCCCAACCAGCCCCCCACCGCTCCCGGACATCGACCCGCTCAGCCCGCTCTCACCCACCTTTGGCCACCGCCGGGGATCCCTCTTAGCAGGCACAGTGACCCGGCGCCGCTCAACCGTCAGCGGGCCCGAGAAGAGCGACGAAGAAACGCCAGACATTGAGCCTCTGAGCCCGACATTTGGGGTCCGGAGGGGCAGTCTTATGACAGGGACTGTGAATCGGCGGCGTTCGATTCCGGCGGCTTTTGCTTGGCCGTTGGCGTATTCGCCTTCGCCTTCGCCTTCGGCGGCCATGGCTCCGCTGTTGAAAAGCGGTGAGCAGGAGTCGGTGCAGAGAGATGGGGAGAAGAGGCTCTTGTTTGAGGCTGCGTGGGTGCAGATTGAATCTCATCTGGGGGAATATGTGCGGAAGTTTGGGTTTGATGGGGAGGGTGGGGGACGGGAGGAGTGGAGGAAGGAGGATGTTTGGATGGAATTGGTGGGTTTGAGGGGGGAGGTGAGGGGGTTGGAGGAGAGGATTAGAGGGGGGGAGGATATTAGGGGGTAAATGGGTGGCACGTTGGTACACGCTGGGGTGCTGGCTCTTCCCACATGCGAGCACAAATTAAGGAGAGTTGGTCTCTCGGCTGCGTCGGTGCATAAAATTTGGAGAGATTACTAGGCTTGGTGTACAGGTAGGATGTAATTGTATGACCTCGATCAGCAGTGAGCTGTCAACTGTCAACTGTGATGAGGTCTTGACAACCCACCAAGGCTACGCCTGAATACGTATTTGAACTAGATTGCGGTGGTTAGTATTACAGCCAGCCTTCGAATGGTATCACGATGTCCTTGGGGAGTTGGAAAACACAACGCTTGGCAGAGTGAAATACTCTCTATTCAAGAGCCCTATATATGCCCTTGTGTGAGATGAGAAACTGGTATGCCATGTCCCCCCGATAACGCCTTCCAGATCCTGGACGCCAAATGCCACCACGCTTATTTCTTCTTGCCCTGGGCTTCGTTGTCGCCCAGCGCGCGGATGAAGACCTTGATCGCACCTTCCGTGTCGTCCTCCTTCCCGTCTTCGAATCCGGGGCTCACGCCGAACGCAACGAACTTGCCGTTACTGCTAAACGCGATAGAATTGACGGACGCCGGGAAGCGGGGGAACTGCTTGATTCGTCGCTTGGTGACTCCGTCCCAGAGCACGGCTGTTCCATCACCACCTCCAGAAGCAAACGTGCCGTGGTAAACCGGATGATATACGAGGGCGTGGACGGGATACACCACGTCTTGGCCGTCGACGTTTTGGCGGTGGCATTTGAAGGCGTACTTCCGCGACTGAGACTCGTCACTGGGATCGAACCACTCTACAGCAACACGTCCTTCTATAGACGAGCTAGCGTATCCGGCATCATTGGGCATGCACGCGACGGCGCGTGTCATGTACTTCATCGAGCTCTCTCTCCGCTGGTATGGCTCGACCTCGACATTCCCACCCTTGTCGGCGGCCGCGGCGAGGTCGCTCAACTCGTAGATGTTGTTCGCGCGGTTGGACATTGCGACAACGACCTTGGTGGGCGACACCGACATGCAGAAGACCTTGGCGGGGACCGACACAGTCGTGTGGCTGCCGGAGGTGTCGTCCAGCCGGTGGAGATGGAGGGTGAGATCCCAAGAGCCGGACACGAGAACGTTGTGGTGGGCGGAGGCGACGACGCTGCGGGCACCCTTTGCGTGCTGGGACATGACTGAAATCTCGCCCGTCTCAAGATTGACCCTGTTTACGGTGCCATCTACCAGGCAGCTGAAAGCCTCGTTGTCATCGCGTCCAAAGCAGACGTCCTGTACCGGCGCATTGTGCTCGAATTTGTTCAGAAGGGCGCCGCCAGAGTCGGCCTGGGTGTCGTAGAGGTAGACGAATTTGTCCCAGGAGGCGACGAGGAGCCGGTGCGGAGAGCTGGGGGCGAATTTGACGGCGGAAACGTGGTCGGTGGGGCACTCGGCGAGCTCGAATTGGTCTACGAGAGAGTCGTTAGCAAGTTGTTGCGTGGGAGGTTCGGGAAACCGACGGCCACTCATGGTGTTGATTGGCGCTCAAGAGAATAAACTCTTGGATGTGCTCTGTTTGATCGTATATCTGTCAGTTGTTAAAAAGGCCACAGCGGCTTTGCGACGTGATCCTCAAGGTTCGCGTCGTGCTGGTGAGGTTGCCGTGGGGAGACGCTTGGAAGCTCCGCGCCAGCTCCGCAAACAAATAGTCTGGATGAACATTTCGCCGCAGCCCCGCGCTTAGTCATGGCCAGCTTGGGCACTGATTGGTCAGCTTATTGGAAATCCCGCACGTGACTTGAACATGATATCTTTGCCTCCCTTGCTCATTTCACTTTCTTCTCACTTGTCAAACCTCGTTCACTACCATGCCATTTGCACAGGTCGTGTTAGGCCCTCCGGGCTCGGGCAAGTCGACATACTGCGACGGCATGCTCCAGTTCATGACCCAGATGGGCCGCAAGTGCTCCATCGTAAACCTCGATCCGGCGAACGACCAGATGTCGTACCCTTGCGCGTTAGACATTAGAGATCTTGTTACAATAGACGAGATCATGGAGCAGGAAGATCTGGGACCGAATGGGGGTATTCTGTATGCGCTCGAGGAGCTTGAACACAACTTTGAGTGGCTCGAGGAAGGACTGAAGGCGCTCGGAGGTCCGCATCCCCATTCTTTTGTAACAAAAGAAGCACTCTGATATTATCCAGATGACTACGTGCTGTTTGATTGCCCCGGCCAAGTGGAGCTCTTCACACATCACGGGTCGCTGCGGAACATCTTCTTTCGCCTTCAAAAATTGGGGTATAGAGTAGTCCACCACCTTATAGCTGTGTGAGATATAAGCTAATAACTCGCAGCTCGTTGTCTTACATCTCACCGACTCCATAGTACTCACACGGCCATCTTTGTACGTATCTTCGTTACTGCTCGCATTGCGGAGCATGCTACAGATGGACCTCCCCCACCTAAACATTCTCACCAAGATTGACAATCTCAAAAATTACCCCGACCTTCCGTTCAATCTGGACTACTACACAGAGGTGCAAGACCTTTCCTACCTCCTGCCCCACCTGAGCAAGGAACAGACCTCTGGTATTCCAGGACCTGTCACGACCTCTGGGCAAAATGTCGAAGCTGATGAAGGCGAAGACACGCCACCGTCGAAATACGCAGCGCTAAACCAAGCCATAGTGGAACTGGTGGAAGACTTTGCTCTGGTTGGATTCGAAACACTAGCCGTAGAGGACAAAAAGAGCATGATGACCCTGCTACGGGCTATTGATCGCGCAGGAGGTTATGCCTTTGGGAGCAGTGAGGGCGCAAACGATACCGTTTGGCAAGTGGCTATGCGCCAGGATGCGGTGACAATGGACGCACGTGATGTGCAAGAGAGATGGCTGGATCGACGAGATGAGATGGACGAGGAGGAGAGACAGGAGTGGGCAAAGGAGGCTGGAGGGACACCGGGAGCACCAGAGACCATGCGAGTACCAGAAGAAACAGGAGCACCCATCCCAAAGAGCGAGACTGCAGTTCACGACGAGGACGATGATATGGAGGACTTGGAAGAGATGAAGCAGTTCATGGAGAAAAAGAAACAGGGTGGGGGTATCAGCGTGAGGAGAAGAGATTGATCTGGACAAATGTGTGGAGTGACCATTTCTCGATGGCTGCATGCTAGGGCTCATCACCTTGCTCAAAATCATTAATGTCTGTCCTGCCTCTACCACTTCCCCAGATTCTTTCAAATTTGCTTCCACCTTGAACACTCCTTCTTTCACCGGCGCTCGCACCGAAATCTCCATCTTCATCGGTTCAAGAATCGTGACCACACTGTCTCTTTCAGTGATATCACCCACCATGACCTCAACCCTCTAAACGCTTGCAATCATCGTAGCGACGACCTCGATATGGCCAGGGTCTATGCAGAGTTGGTAGGAAGTTGGAGCTTGTTATGAGCTGACTCACGCTTTGGTTTAAGATGGGTATTCTTCTATCCGTCACTCTCTTCTGACAAAGCCTTCTCCGCCATCCATTTGCAGTAGAGCTCGGCTTCCTCCTCAGTTTCTATTCTCATACACACTTCTTGCAGAAGTCTGATCACGGCCACCTCCTCTACTATAGACTTCACAAGCTGGTTGTAGGCGTGCATGTCGAACTCAACCTGTTCGATCCGAATTTTGAGCATACCAGCCGTGAATCATCCACCAGCCTCGCTGTGCTCCACGCGACCCACTTCATGACACATAATCTGATCAAACTCTTCGAACAACCACCGTCTGTCTGGCGTAAATCCAAGCTTGCTGCCATATATGTCCCAGCAACACCCGGGTAATATCATGCAGAATAGCATGTACCCTCCCGGAGAGTCGTGTAGGTAGATCGAGCACGTGTTTCCACCGATTCCGAGAGACCCAGCCTTGGTATACATTCTCGAAAGATTGCCCTTGGGAACATTGAGTCGAGGGCGAGGATTAAGCGGGATGTAGAGAGGAAGACCCACCGAGTTTCCGGCCATGTTTACGAGTAGGGGAATTTCAAAGAAGGAATGTCTGACGGCTCCCTTTGTGGGTAGTCCATTGTTGCGTGAGATGAAACCGAAATTGGCTGGGAGATATGCTGCGTACCGTCGTTGCATTATCATCTACCACTCGATTGTCTCTTGGCATTCGGGGGCACCAAAAATAGCCGGAAGATGAATCACTCGACTCGGAATTTTGCCCAGGTCGAGTGGAGGGAGGTGAGAGCCTAGGGCGATGATAGTTTGCACTGCGTTAGTTTAGGTGACAAGCCTCGGATCGAAGAATATGATGACAGCGGCGTTTTCCGTGTATGAATTTGGAGATATGCTGCAAATGTGCGCGGATGGGGATTGTAAATGTCCCGTCACTAAGAATGCAAAGAACCGCCTGTTCGCCGGACTGGCGAATAGTTAGCGCTGGAAGAGTTATGCTGGACTGGCGCCAATAGAGCACTCCGTCTCCGACTTCTTCTATAGGCAATTCTCGATTTAGTGTGTTAACCTTAACTCTTCAGGAGCGGAACTCAAACTTGTGCCCAAGCCGGTCTCTATCACTGAGAACCCTAAGTTAGATATTTTGTCGGCACGATGCAATGGACCACCCCAGCGAAATGATTTTGTCTGTAGCTTACTAGAGAACAGTCTCAGAATTATACAATAAAAGATGACAGCAAACGACATTTAGAACGGGCACGCGCTCTGTGTCACTATCAACTGTGACATAGGCAAGGGATATGGGAAGAGATGGCAAAGCAGGTGGGCATTCCATATATTCCGGAGTTCTATCCAGACATTTTCTACGATGAAAGCGGGAAGTTGATGCCGTTGCGGACTTCGGGAAGAGTGCCGATCGATTCAGTGCAGGAAAAAGTTCGCCAGATCATCGTGGAAGACAATGTGCTGTCAAAGTCTGGAAAATGCGTGAAGCTTGGTCTCGAAGGTCGAAAGTTCAGTTGCGATTTTCATAGCGATCTTCCACGTCAGTTCTCCAACCCACGCCTGGTTGATGGAAGTGCGCTGACAATTTATAGATCCCATCGAACCACTCAGGGAGGTGCGAAGGGCTATTGAAAACCACTCCATATGACCCAGCTTTCTCAAGAAACGCGGGAGTTGGTCGCTTATTCGACGGTTATGCATATTCTCATATCTAAAACGCAGCGTGAAGTCTGTTGTGGTCGCGTGTGCGAGACCTACAAGACAAAACATTTGTAGAATTGAGATACAATGGTGCTAGACTGAATCTTCAGAAATATTCAGCTCCGTTCTAATTCGAATATTGACCACGATTACTGTCACCTTGGCTCTTGCGATATAGTGAACCCTCGATGTGTGTTTGGACAACAATTTTGTGATTCTTCTGCCTCTGACGATGTATAAGCATTATTTGATACGAGAAGCTTTCTATGGATACAGCGAGGGCTACAGATTGGAGCTCTGACTCCTAAGCTTGCATAGCTATATCGGAGAGGAGAGGATGTCAAATGTTTGATATATTAACGATTGAGCGTGATTAAATCTACGCCGGGAGATACCCAACCATGCTCAAATTTACACAGGGTGGGGCATAGAGTCTTGGAGCACTGCGGGAAAGGCGTAGTGAATGCACGAGTAGGAGTAAACAGAAACACCAAGCTAGCAATCTACTCACTTGTTTACATGCCTTCAATTTGCTGAGCACAATCCAACCCTCATCCGCTGCTCTGAGGAGAAGTCAGCCATCATGAAGCGGAAACAATCATTCATAGTCGACGGAGGTCCGAGCTTCGCCGCGGCAAAGAGCGTGTTTGGGTCGCAACCAGAACGCGAACCACGGCCAGAATTGAGGATATTTCGCTCGAAGAAGCGGAAGACATCTGGCTGGACACCTCCTAGAGCTCGCGCTATGGACCCCCTTCTAGAGTTTCTGGTCACCCACGAGGAGGCCTTTAAGAGGTAGGCCGAAGCGCATTCCGCACGTTGCGTCACTAGCTAACTGTCGCAGTCAAGGCCGCCTTGCATCGTTGTACTCCGACTTCACCTCACAGAAAGCGACGAACTTTGATGGCTACAATGCGAACATTTTGGCATGGAAGAAGGCGCTGGCAGACGCTGCGCGCGCCGGTGTCATACCAGCACAGGCAGGGACGCGAGACCTGCTGAACATTCGCACCGGCGAGGAACTTGCACGGGCACTACAGCACAAAACATGCGGCAGGCCGATGTGTCTATCCGCTGTCTTTGTATGTGGTATCCCTACGCCGTGAGCGAGAACATGGACTGACCGGCCCAGCATGATGCAGTAGAGAGAAGAGAGATGATGCCTCTAACAGACTTTCTCAACTCGCCGACCTCCATATACAAGACCTCATGGCTACCTTCTGCGTGGTCGGCCATGACATGGGGCCTCCGACGGGCTGGCGTCATTGGAGAGCCCAAGTTCAGTCACAAAATGGAAGTGGCTAACTTTGTGGTATTGGCCAATGTCGAGGCATGATAGCCATTCCCAACATCCTATGCCTTGCTAACGGTATTTCACAGGCTGCATCTACAGAAATCCTCAAGCAGATCGAGCAGCTGCCCTCAGCGGCCGACCGAATTCTGTCCCGCGCCGAATTTCTCAGGCGCTTCGACAGAGTCCTAAATCCCGCTGCTTCAATGTCGCAAACCGATCTCAACATCATACTGGCTCACCTGGCGCGCGATAAAGGTGCAATATCATATAATGCTCAGACTATCAAGTTCAAGGCAGACGCCGAATCAGAGCCGACACCAGTGACCTCAGAAGACGCGGCAATCGCCAACCTCCGGGATACTATAACCAAGATGGAAGCCCAAATAGCACCCCTGGAAGAACGGGTTGCGGCGGCCGGTGCAGCCGCCCGCGAAGCAGTGCACGCAAAACAGATGACGCGGGCCAAAGTCGCACTTCGGTCAAAGAAGATGGCGGAGACTGCTCTCGCACACCGCTCGGATGTCCTACTTCAACTTGAGGAAGTGTACACGAAGTTGCAACACGCGGTGGACCATGTCGAGATTGTCGAGGCGATGAAGCTAGGTGCGGCCGCACTCAAGGGTCTGAACGAGAAGGTAGGGGGCGCTGAAGGCGTCACCAAGGTCGTTGATGCGCTCCGAGATGGAATGGACACGGCCGATGAGATCACGACCATCATCAACGAATCAGGAGAACATATCGACGAGACAGAGGTCGACGAGGAGTTTGAAGCTCTAGAGGAGGCAGAGAGGGAGAAGAGGGAACAGGAAGAAGCAGCAAAGACAGCGGCCAGGCTTGCAGAGCTGGAGCAGGTCGAGAGACAAAGGAGAGAGAAGGAGGCTGCAGAGAAGCAGAAGGCCGCGGAGGAGAAGGTGGAAGAGGACGTTGTGACCGCCTCCCAGACACTGTCTCGGCTTTCTTTCGAAGCACCTCCAGAAACGGATGACGAGGAGGAGAAGATACCCATCGCTGCATGATCTCGTCCTGCATCAATTGCTCTACCCCTTGTTTATAGGGCACGATCCCCTTCTGTTGATTCCAGCGCTAGCTTGGTGATGTAGTTTATATATTGCATTGCGATGCATAGCGATTTACATAATAACTATACCTAAATAATTCAAACTACAGATCACGCAAGCGATCGCAGATTTAGAGTTGACGCTCAATTAATCCTGTCCATTCAGCAAAGACAAAGATTGCCAGGCACTCGGGGGGAATCGCGGCTCTGACGCCTATCGAGATCGCCCAATGCTGTTGCTTTTTCGGGCCGAGCGCGCCAAGACAACCTTGCTGCGACCTCACCGCACCTCGAGCTCTCCACCACGCATCAACGGCGACCACCTTCCAACCACCCCTCACAACCTCTCCACTCCACTCCTTACCTCCCACACGGGTTACCACGCGCACCAATGCCACCGCCAACACTCACTCGGGCCCTTGCCCGCCCAACACTGCTCTGCCCGCTCGTCCTTCGCGCTTCCACAACCACACCCATCGCCCCACGATGCTTTTCACAATCGGAAAAGCTAGCAAGTGCCGCAGGACATGGCGACCGCTACGACCCGCCTACTGGAGATCTGTTTGGCGTGAAGCCGGGGGAGAAATACGAGAAGGAGGGGTGGGAGAGCCTCTGGTACTGGGGGGTCTTTGGAGGCTTCGGAGTGGCGACTGTGGCCTATGCCTTCAAGCCCGATACTAGGTGAGTGTTGGATTCACCATGTTTTTTATAGCCCGCAAGCTAATGGGTGGTGGATAGCATACAAACCTGGGCCCTGGAGGAAGCGCGACGTCGGTTGGAGGCAGAGGGCATCTTGCCCGATCCTGACAAGGAGCCGAAGAAGTAGATGTCGCTGGACGAGCGAACTACTGGTGGGGCAGCCAATTGGCCATGAATCTGCAAAGAGGCGTAGAGGCGGGTTGCGCATGGAGGGGTGGGGCGGATTGTACATATCACGGCATCGGACACCTTTCTTTTTGTGGAATCCAGTAGAGCTGGGCTTGGCATCGTCGCCAATGGCATTGCAATTCTATCAGTTTCCGAGAATGTCATGGTCTTGCAGTGTATGTGTGTGTGACGTTTTTTTCTTCAGGCAGAGGGGGGGAGGTCACGGTGAGTAGATGGTCGTCATGTGCGGACCAATGGCTAACAATCCCAGCTTATGCACCAAATCTCGTATTAGCAAACCACGCATTCCTCACATGTCTCGTTTGGATTCACTCAAGGATATGGAATGACAGTCGCTCCAATCGTTATTGGGCTTAATGACAGTAATGTTGTAAAACTAACACTCGTATACAGATGATGCAAAGACATGCAAGACATTGCCCTCAGTTCGTTACCAGTTCCATTTTCCGCCCACTCTCGCATTCACATCCATTCTTCACGGGCCCTCAACAGTAATAGAAGCTGATCCGCTAGAGAAGTATCCCTCAGTCGCCACAATCTGGTAATCGTGAGTTCCGAGCTTCATGCCAGCCTTGGCCCACGCATCGAAATGGGTCTTCATGGTCACAGTTCCGCTGCTTCGCTTGTTTGCGCGAACGCTCCAGAACTGCTGGAAGGTCCTGGTTCCCTCAATGGACGGCTGGTTGGTCCTGGTGCTAACAGCAATAGCATAGTTGGAGCCATCCACGGTGACGGAGCCCTTGTTCGTGGCGCCAGTTGAGGGGTTGTAGGTGCCGAAATTCTCAATAATGTAGTACTCGATGAGAGGGTTGCGGGTCCAGCCATACACGGCCAGGTAGGAGTTGCCGTTGGGGCTGTAAGTACCAGAGTACTTGATTGTCCTGTAGAAATGTTGAGTATGGGTTAGAGCAAGAAGACCTGGTTCTCGCTACATACCTGTCAGTTCCGGGTTTCCATCCCTTTCCGCCGACAAAGTTTCCTCCAGTTGACCACTTCACGCTGTAGGATCCGCCGGCACCGTTGGTGTAGGTGACATCAGAGCCACCGTCGCTCCACCAGGAGAAGTAGAAGCCGTTGTGCGTGCCAGTGGCATTGGGGGTTCCCTTCTGGCGAGCCTTGATGACAGTGCCAGGAGAGCGCTTTGCCAGGTCCGTGGGAGCGGCAAGGGCCGTGGAGAACGCAACAGCAGCAGTGAAGAGAGACGTGAACGAAACCATGGTGGCTGATGGTCGAGGATTGACCGTGGATGAGAAAGATCGTTGGACCCGGGAGATCGAGCGGTCGCTTTTATATTACAGATTTGGGCCCGCCATGGATCGATAAACGTTTAGTGGCGGAGAACATGTTTTTCCCACGCCTACAATGGGAGGTGCTCCGTTGACAAGGGGGCACATGGCTGCCGTGTAGCTGTGCCGTGTAGTGGTGGCGTGTAGCGGGCTTGGCTCGACGAGGGAACGGTATTGCAGGAGCGGTGCTGTGTCTGCTGTGAAGTCTTGGGATGTCTTGGGCGAAGGCTTGGGGATGAGGCGACTTAATAGTTCTGAACTTGGCGAGAGCTTGTAAGATGCAAGGATGCTTAATCTACTATAGAGGATGGCTTGGGTATTGCGAATCGGGTCGTTAGATTAGTGGATAGTAGGGAATGATTTGATGTGGTTGGTCACAGGGCTTGAAACATGTCAAACGACCAAGCCCGCTGTCTATTAACAATCAGCTGTTTCAATATGCGGTTGCGGGGAGATGTCGGCGACGGCCACACACCGTCCCTCCTGGTCTTGGGCAGCTCCGTTCTCATGCTCATAACCGTTTTCCCGCGGATGATATCAACCTGGCGGAAGTGACGCAAGCTTTCGAGAGGACGAGGAGAACATGGTGACCACGGGATACTCTACTGTAGACGCGCCAAGCGAAGATATTGCAAAGGGACGAGATGATGCATTGGAGGCTAACCGGTGGTAGTACAATTGTAGTACCACAGTCATGTATTCGATGTGCGCTAGAAAATACAAAGCCCCTAAAAGAGGCTGTCTTGAATGAAAAGGAAAGATACGGTGATTAGGGCATCTTTGGCACAGGCCTTTGCTTTGTGGCAGATCTTTCACGATCGGACCGAGGCTTTCACAGCTGAAACAGAACATCACCCTCACCCATTCCAAGATTCCATGCATTCCAAGGTTCTTTACACATCTGCTTCGTCGGTCCGCATTCGCATCATGAAGCTCGATAACTTGGATAGCGTGATGAATGTTCAATATCGCTCCCTTGGCTCCTTCTCCTCAACTCGTCATGTTACTCCTTCCCCCATCCTCATCATCTCCTCACAGCCCAACGCCCGCATCCCCATAGAATGAAGCAGGGCACGACGTTAACCCCCCGGCAAATGTGTGCTACGCAGCCGGGTTTCAACGGAGGATTTTAATCGTTCCGTAAATCCGGGGAATCTTTGCACCAATCAATAGCTGACCGCATATGAGGGAAGCGACCGGTTGAATGCAAGCCACCATGTACCCCGGATTTCGAGAGTGAAGGGGAGGGATGGGAATAGGCTTGTCCCGGTGGGTATTTGACGAGAGAAAAGATTTGGGTCGTGTGATGGATGTTGTCACGTGGGACACGGTCGAGCGATACGAAATTGGATGATGGACAGGGAAGAGAGTTTGGGCATCAAAGGGACTGGGCCACAAGTGGAATGAGCAAAGATGGCGTGTAGTGTTCCTGGACCATTAACCGGGTCATAGGAGCTGCTCCGGAGTTCCTTCTCAGATTTCCTGGTGCACATGAATATCTCCAAGCGATGAGGTGCAGCTACCGATTTTCATACACTCCGACGATGGCCCTAAAGAGAGATCATCGATAACCGGGTTGTCGCTTGCAGGCGCCGATACTCCCCCAGGTGGGTGGGGCTTATATCACTCATGTCACCTCTGATGAGCCTGTAAGTCACGGGTCGGGTATAGGTGCACAGTCCTTACCTCTTTGAGAGTTTAAATAGTTCCTGTCAAGTAGGTCAACTGAAGAGAAAGCAGCTAAATGCTCAAATATGTGTGCACCTCTTAGTACAATTGCGTAATATGATCTTCTCCTATTATCACTCTGCGTCAGTTTCACCATTCGAGTCTCCTCAAACATTAGAATGCTACAAATTAGCGAACGCCGTTGCTGACAGTACATTGGCTTTAACCAAATATTGGAACGCTTATCCGTTCTCCCTGGTTTTCACGTTCGTTGTCACTATGTGGTTTAAGATTATCCATTCTTTTCCACTCAATGAGCGAGTCATAACTTCTGCCCAGCTAGTCATTCAAGATAGTTATGTGTATGTATTACAGGTCCAATCTTTGCGACGGTGGATGATGTCTTTAGTAATCCAGGTAGGAAAACTATCAAACGTGGCCAGAACATAGATATGTAGTGAAGCAAGCCTCAGTAATTGTCTTACGAGAGGGCAGACCCGTGCAGCAGTACTGTGCTCACTTAAGATCCAAACCAGCCAAAAGTCCGCCTTTCCGAATCCGGGGGAAACTCTCAGCTCGTAGGGCAGACTTATCCTTGAAGCATCAACTGCCCATAATATCAAAGAGACAGTGTTGAAATAAAAGAAAAGCGCCAACAATGGCTCGAGCTAGTGTCCAAGAAATAAAAGCTTGAAGGACAAGGAATCAGAGAACGGTGATATCCACCGTTGTCTGATATGAATGCCATGAGCTACAGATTTTACTGCTGCAACTAATATTCATTCACAGAAAATAACGTGCTTGAACCAAAAGCGGGGTTACGGTGTCACTGACAATAGCAGGTGAAAGTTCAAAATCATGCAGTGGTGCCATGAATAGCGACCACAGCTTTCACTGACGCTACATATGGTGACTGGATCCAAGCTCAGGCTTCACATTCACCTATGACTCAATCGCTGTGGGGTTATAGATTCCAATCCAAGAACGATTTCCATGAGTAGGCAACAGCACAAACTTATCATAAGTCCTCATAGAGAATCACCTTAGAAAGCTACGAACAATGCTCGGATATAGGCCAAGACCACACAATCCATCCTACAACGTTGTACTAGGCTAGCATCCCATTGTAACGAAAGGCATTTTCTATATCACCTGCCTCCATCGTGAAATGGGGTTTGCTCACTTAAAGGCCCTCTAGCGTATCGCAATTGCGACTGGTCAATTGTGAGCTTGCTTACCGTGAATGAATTTGAGAGCACGTACTAGAGCCCTATTTCGTCTGACCAGCCTCACACCTCCATTTCGAGATCTAACCTTCAATCTTTACAGCCTCTCCCACTACCTTCGCCGCTCGATCTACGTTTAACTCAACGCGCCTCAAATCAAACCCCACGGCCTCAGTCTACGACATAGTCCAAATCCCCGAAGCAACACGCATCTCTACGTGCCAAAGTGCAATCTCATCTCAAGCTCGTAGCAGCCGCGTCGACCGGATTACTCAACCCCGCCAAGCTCACCCTACCTCAGTCAACATGTGCAAGCGCATCTTCGTCACCTACAAGTGTCGCCACAAGGAGCTGCGTCCGGGAAACCCTATCCAGACCTGCGAGCAGGCACTCTCTCAGAGCAGTCCCTATTTCAGCTGTCCAGACATGAAAGACAGCTACCGAAAGGTAGGTGACGCGTTCTGCTCCCGGTGCTTGGCCGATCTAATGGCTGCTCTGAAACAGACTGAGAAGGCCCAGGGCAAGGGCTGGCAGTGGAGTCTTGGAAGTACAAAGGTTGATTGAGGGAGCTGCCGCTGCACAAGATATGAGAAGTACGAGGACTAATGGGGCATTGAGATGGCAGGTACTTCGGACGATATCTTTTCAAGAATGGCCGATCAATCAGAGACACATACTGGGAGCGATATCGGTGGGTATTATGGGAAATCTTCAGACGTTGAGGATGTCGTCAGGTCTTCACATAGTAGTTCATTCGGCATCTAAGTAAAGAGTGTGCGCTCGTCATAGGATTGTGGGGTGGAGTCTTGCATGCCACATGGAGTCAGAAAAATGACATCTACTGGGAGTACGTCAACCTTTAAGGATATTTAAGGATACCCTTAGCACTTCACTTCTATTACCTCAAATTCAAGCCTTTGCATCACCAATATCTTCACAGCGACTTTATTGAACATCAAAAAACTCTTATTGACGATAGGTCCAAGTATAAACCCAACATCCAGCTACCTCTTTCTTTAACAGTCTCCTCCTCGATCAAGAAAACTCGTCAACGGAACAATGTGTACCCGAAATGGTATCCAATACGGCTGCCCAGAGAAACACACCTTCCTCTCGACCTATAAACCCTTTACATTATGTGAGAATGCTCAAGGTCCACCGATCCCACGACAATGCGATAACGTCCAAGATGTCATCATCTCTACCACGAAAGACCTTTGTCCAGAGTGTCAGGCCAAAGAGGATGCTATGAAGGTAGTTCCGAAATGGGATCGCCCACAGAAGCCATGGGATGGGTGGTCTGGAGGATATAGGGGGGTACCGCAGTGAATGTAGCCCAAGGGGAGACGTAGTATTACGTCAGTGAAGACGTACGATTTCAGTGTAACCAATTTCATCCTTTTCCATTTGTTTGTTGTAGTTGCATGGGGGCAGTTGCTTTGGGTTAGTGTAAAAATGCTTATATTAATATTTGGCTCTGTCTGTACTGTCCATGACCCCCAACATAAGTATAGGTAATATTATGTCGAGAGGTTGCAATGTCTTCTTGCATTCACATTTAGGAACACTACTCGTTATAGTCATACCAGCATACTCCCTTGATTCTCGTCTTCATAAATCCCTTATGTCCGCAACAGGGACCTAAAAGGTGGTTGGATTGTTGTCTGATTATCACGGTAGGACACCGCTCCTTCAGTCTCACCGACATCACCTTTTTCCCCAAAGAGGACCCCAACGGTTCTCCAGCATCCTTCAAAACGCCGAGAGCTTCCTTTTTTGCACTGCGCTTGGGTATTAATCCCTGTCCAGTCAATCCGGCAAAATGTTGTCATCTTCGCAATTCGCTCGGGTGTTTCCCGTGTCGAGGACGCCTGAAGACCAACCCGAGGGATTGCGGGGAAAATTGTCGAAACGGGTGGAAAATACAAATACAATTGAGTATGTAGACTAAAGAGGTATTAGAGGAGAGTGGGTGGCTTGAGACATGTGTAATTCAATACGAAGAGATTCCTTTGGAGATGCTGTATAAGTACAGTACATCGCGACTTGTATTCAATGGGTAGAATCAATCTCCGTTGACTCTATTCACAATTGTTGTGACGTCTTCTCTTCGCCATGGCTCCTTCCCGTCATCTTTGGGCACTTCTTCCCCTTCTGGCGCACGTCAATGCCAGCCCTGTAGATGCAAATATCCAAGCGCGACAAAACATTTTCGATCCCTTCAACCCATGCAAATCATGCCTTCGAAGCACCTGGACCCAGGGGCCAGGCCAGTTATTTTTTCTCCTATAGTAGTAGCTCGTTCTGACATGACATAGAATGCACTACCGATGCTAATCTTGGTACCGTACTGAGTCGCATCACAAACCCGTACGTGAGACCAAGGCCATATTTTCTTCCTTGCTAAACCCTCTAGACCAGCCTCAGCGACAGCCACATACACTCCGACCAAATTCTGCTCTGAATTCCTTCGTCAGACAGACTGGGAGACGCAGTACACCACCACCTCCCTCGCTTCCACGTATTCAAACTGGACCATCACCCATTTATTTGTCACCCAAACCGACTATGAGTATGTTGCTTTCGTGCCCCATCTCCCAATGCGCAAGCTGATTTTCCATCCAGCCACCCAACATCCACGCGATTATGCCCTATTCCTAGTCCCAGCATGGAGTGCGGACTCGGAAACCCCAACATCATCGCCCCAGCAGACCAGGAGGAAGACTGGAGTATCGAGCACTACTACAACCCCACCGAATGCCAGCAAGTGTGTCTGGAGCACCCGCTTTGCAAGGCCTACTATATCACAGGGAGTGAACAGGAAGGGTGGCATTGCGAGATATTCAACAAAGGCCTGGGCCCCAATGGGTCGAATGTGATATCTGCCTCGACGGGAGGCAGCAAGCAGTGGTGGGATAGGAATTGCCAAGAGCATAAACCAGTGAGTAGGGATTGTGTTTGAAAGGACCTAGTGCTAATAGAGAGTACCAGACTCAATGTATTGCGGGTGCCGCAAAGACAGGAACTCCTGCCAAAACCACTGCCAAAACCAAGAGCAGCAAGAAGCCAAAGCCTACAATGACCAAACGCGGAGCACTTGCCCACCCGGCCATTACACCTGCGCCAGTGCTCGTGCCAAGAGCCGGCGAAGCACACATGGCCAAGCGGGATGCTACATTGCCAGGTTATTTATCTGAGCTGGTTCCTAACAACTGGTGGTCTTATGTGTATGTCACGCCGGCGTGTAGTTGCTTGATCACATCGGCGTTGCCACCTGTGCCATCGACAACAACCAGAACTGTAACGTCTTGGACGACCACGACGACGGTGTATGAGACGTATGAGGATTGGTTTACTGTTACTGAAACCCCGAGACAGACTACGGTGTTTGTGAGTGTCAATTAGAATAACTATGGTGGTTGAACTGGAGAACTGTACAGACGAATAAGTAGAAAAACTCAAGAGCCTAGGGGAAATGGTAACAAGGGATGTGTATCGTCATTGTGCCGCCGCGCGCCCCGCAATTCTGTCCTCAACGACGGATCTTTCGCAATCTAACAACTCTACATGTTTACTCTGTACGATTTGATGCCAATCGTGACTCATCATGTGGTGATAGAGAGGATGGGCGATCGTCGATATCGGTGGTAGGATTCAACCCCATCCATTGCCGCCCTGCCAGCATTCATGCACATGGGCCTTGAAATCCTACCACCCCATACCCGCGCAACCTGCCACTAAGCGATCTCAACCCGGTTTGTTTCCTCGTGTTTTTGCAGGCGGATTCTCGTGTTCGGAGATAGTTGTAGCACATGCTACAGGAACTGAACTTAATCTTGGGTAGCCCCCGTTACAAGTCTTGCTTCATGGGTTGCAAATCGACCTAGATATTCCATGATTAGGTCAGAAAACCTCGTAAAAAAGCCGCGTATATTACTTACATGCCTTGGACATGACTCGGACGACTCCCGGCCAAACAACAATATCATTCTAAGAACTTTGCGTCCTCACTGCTCCTCATCTTCCTCTTCATCGGGTACACCCCAATCCAGTTTCATCAGTAGACGATCGACACTACCAACCCTCAAGGCTTCATATTGATTTTCATCAATTTTACCAGTCAAGTTCAATTCAGGACCCGACCCAACCCGCTCTGCGTCAATATCCCGCAGTCGGGCGATCAGTGTTTTCATGTCGCTGTCTAGCCGCTTACGAGCGCGGTCCAGTTCTATTTCCACGTCCTTTTCCTCTTGCTTATAGTTGGTCATGAAGTCTTCAACACCATCATCTTCCTCAAGGTCAAGATTCTGGCGGATCATTTGTAGCCGAAACACAAACGCTACAAGCTCATCCACATGAGTGCAGAAATCTCGCATCGCCTTTGTGAAGGGTATGTCTGTCAGGAGAAGCGAGTAACAAACCGAGGCGAGAAACTGCCGGTGGCCTGAAGAGAGTGCCTCGGGGTCGTGTTGTTGATTTTCGCTGTTCGTGGATGTCTGTAATTGCTCGCTACTATCGGTGCTTACGTCCTCACCAGGTTCCTGTGACCTAACTGGACCAGTTACCCAATGCAAGAAGTGCTTGAAAGACTCCTTGAGCACTTCTCCTAGAAAGTAGCCTTCGCTCTCCGATAGGAAGAAGATAGCGGCCGCGCACGTCGCCCACACTTTCCTCAGTTCCCGAGTGCGCTCTTCCATTCGTTGACGGCGTCGCTTTAATATAGACTTGCCATGCACAGAATTACTAAACTGATAACCTGGTGGAGGTGGATACTCCCTCCGGATGGCGCTATGCTTCCAGAGTTGCTCCAGATGTAGATGTGCTCGCCGAGTCGCAACGAGGTAAGCATTGATAGAAGAGTAGGTATCAAGATCCGATTTGGACATGAAAAGGTCAAGTGGTGACCGCATATCCATGGTCAGTAGAGTGGGTACGGAGAGGAGAAGGTCGTGGAAGACAACATTTGATATTTTGGAGAATATCGTGATCGATTCCTTCGCCCGACCAGGTGTACCCGGCCGATTACTAGATGGCGTTGGAACGGTGAGGTGGATGGTGTCTATAGCCACGTCCAATATGTCGTCAGTCTGATCGTCTTCGCCCCCCAATGCTGACAGAACAGACCACGCTTTTGAGAGGGTGCTATTGATCTCTGCTTCCTTGAGAAGAATCCCTTGAATAGCATGCCCTGGCTTGGACGATGTGGTGTTACGATGGCGCGACTGCAGCTTTGCATCTGCTTCGGCAATGAGGGCCATACCGAACTCTCCTCGGCCAAGCAGAAAAAATTGATACAGCACAGTGACGACCTCAACGATCTTCTCTCGGGGTAGGAGATGCTGTAGCAAGTTCCTTGATAACGACATCCGGATGTTTCCCACGGCGTCTGAAAGTCTTGCGGCGGTTATGGGCGCTGACACCTCGGAGAGATACTTGACATGGATGGGCAGAAGCTCCAACTCTGATGGCGACGTGGTTAGGGCTGTGAGTGTTCTTGAAGAGGTCTGTAGACTGCGTATCTGGTTGATTGACTTTCCCACAAACAACATAGATGACGCCGTCTGCCGCGTAACAAACTTTGGTAAGAGTCGGTGGTTGATGGAGAATGCTAGGTCCTCATCCGGTTCTGAGCTGATGAAGAAATCCGATGCACCAAACGAGGGAAGACGACCGTACAGGAGCCATGTTGCCAGTTGTCGTAACCACGATGTCTCTGCAGCCGTGCTGAGATGGAGGGCTGCACTCTCGATGTCAGGGTAACCAGTCTGTGCTTCGGTCCGCAATTTGTCAATGACTTCGGCGCCAGAAGCCACGGGTTGGTTTGCCTTTTGCTCGCTCCTCTCAGAAGCCATCATGAAGTTGCTCATGTACCACAACCACTCCATGAGTCTCGTCCACTCCGAGAACTCGCCGACCACGCCCGCGAGTGGAACGATGTTGTACGCGCCAACGGTCGAGGCATCTTGCTTGAGGATATTGGACTCTACTTCGAGAACTTTGCGTTGAAATTTGTCCAGATGATACGAAGTGATAGCCGATGCCACTGCACGACAGATGACGGAGGGATGGCTCGCCACGATCTTAGAGACGTGGTCCCGCGTGCGCCGATGGAGGCGTGAAAGATGGGCCAAAGAGGACAGCAGCTCGGCCTCTGGCGGCGAGAGCAACGCAACCGTGGTGGAGGTCACGTGCGACGCATGGTGCTGGGCATCAAAGAGCGCCGAGGGGTGCCCGGAGAGCGAGAGGAGGATTTCGTGGAGCATGGCTGGGGCGGCGGAGTGCTCTGGGGCGCGGCAGGGTGGCGGGGCCCCCGTTGGTGTTTCTGTGCGAAGACCAGGACAGAGCTCAGAATCTCGAAGCGGCACATGGGTGTGGCGCCTGGTTCATGATGCTTACGAGATGGGTGCCGCGCTGGTGTTCGCGACGAGACGCGAGGTCACGGGGCCAGCACGACAAGCGTCAGGAGCGGACGGGAGGGAGGTGGCGGCGCTTGCACCCCGCAGTCGAGCGCGGGGCTGGAATTGGCCAATGAGGACGAGGCTAATCCGACACGGCCAAGAGCAAAAGTCACCCAACAACTTCGGCCCGGTGAGCTGCGACACCATTCACTCGCACGCCAGACATCCATACACATTCACCATGGCCCAAACCCCCCTGCTGCGGTCCTCTTGGGGCGCCATGACCGCTCTTCGAAGCAGGACCCGGCTACTATACCGTCCCTTCAGCACCGTCATTGACACGCCGGTCGACCCCGCGAGTCAACAAACACTGCAAGATTCTCCCCTTGTTAGCACCAACGTGCTCGAAGATGCCGTGCAGGCCACAGCCCCCCGGACCAATTGGACGCGGGAGCAGATCTCCAGCATCTACAATGTGCCGCTGATAGACCTCACCTATGCTGCCGTATGTATCTGCCCTGATATAGACAGGCCCTTGGCGTCTGGACTAATGTGTTCAGGCTACGGTCCATCGTCGGTTCCACAACCCGGCGGCGATCCAGATGTGCACCTTGATGAACATCAAGACCGGGGGCTGCAGCGAAGACTGCAGCTACTGTGCCCAGTCGTCCCGCTACGACACTGGCCTAAAGGCCACGAAAATGGTCACTGTCGAATCCGTTCTTGAAGCTGCTCGCATTGCCAAGGAGAACGGTAGCTCTCGCTTCTGTATGGGTGCTGCGTGGAGAGACATGCGAGGTCGAAAGACCAACCTCCGCAACGTCAAGGCCATGGTTGAAGGAGTGCGGGCTCTGAACATGGAGGCATGCGTGACTCTCGGCATGATCGATGCCGCACAGGCAAAGGAGCTCAAAGACGCAGGTCTGACGGCATACAACCACAACGTCGATACTTCAAGAGAGCACTATCCCAGCGTCATCACCACCAGGACCTACGATGAGCGGTTAGCAACCATCAAGAACGTTCGAGATGCCGGTATCCGCGTCTGTTCCGGTGGCATCCTAGGACTGGGCGAAAAGCCCAAGGATCACGTCGGTCTCATCCACACTGTTGCTACCCTCCCAGCCCATCCTGAGTCATTCCCCGTCAATGCTCTTGTACCCATCAAGGGTACACCACTAGGAGAGAGCGAAACCATATCCTTCGACGCCATCCTGCGAACCATCGCTACCGCCCGTCTCGTTCTTCCAACAACCATCATCCGCCTGGCAGCAGGCCGACACACAATGCGCGAGGAAAAGCAGATGATGTGCTTCATGGCTGGCGCCAATGCCGTCTTCACCGGCGAGAAGATGCTGACGACTGCCTGCAATGGATGGGAGGAAGACAAGGCAATGTTCGAGAAGTGGGGTCTGAGGCCCATGGAGAGCCATGAAACACTCCAAGGACAGGAAGATCAGGCGACGGAAGGACAAGCCAAGACTGAAACACCTGTGGAGTTGATGGGTGGGAACACAGCAGGGCAACTAGATTCCGCACGGGTATGAACAGCATTGTAAGGAGTTGAAAGTAGAACAGCATGGTAGGCAAACGTCTTGATCTGGTACATATAAGCATTGAAGAGTTGTACATGTTGAATTGTGGCTGTTTTACAATCTTGCTTGAACGGCAGTGCACCCCCTTTCTTTGGTCTCGGCCAATACACATGTTTGAGAAGCAGCCCAGATTCCTAATTCCTTTACCAGCTGTTTGATTTCCTTTTCAGTATTGCCAGCATGTAAACACACTCTAACCCTTGAAGTGCCTTCTGGGACTGTAGGAGGGACGACCGCTCGAATCATGAACCCCTGGGCCTGCAAGACTTTGGCGAGGGGCTTTGGCTCAGCGACCTGTATCGAGAAGATTGGAGAGTTTGGGCATGTGGAGGGAATGGTCAAGGTGGTTTTGAGGTTCTTGTCTTGAGCTGCATGCAATTCTGCAAACAGCGTCTTGATGAGAAATTGAAGATGTGACGCGAGCTGTGTTTTAGATCAGCGGGATAAGCATTCACAAAGGCTGAGATCACAATACCTGTACTGTATGGCCCTGCTGCAACAGGCTGTATGAAGCCCGAACCGCTGCTAAAGCAGGATACGACATGAACGTCGAATAAATGAGAGGGCGTGCATAGTTGATCAAATAGTGGCGAAGCAGTGGAGAGCCCAGAATGATTGCTACTTATTGTAAACACACGAAGATGCGGACAAGGAGAGAGAGGATTCTCACCTCCGTTGCACGCCAGCGCCTTCCCAAAAGTGTGCAATCGTGCAAACACCCTTTGCTCCAAGCCGAGCTCAGAGACCAATCCTCTGCCCTGGGGTCCGATGACACCCGTGGAATGAGCTTCGTCAACCGCCACATAACCACATCCCGGAGGCAGAACCGCTTCTACCAACTCAACAATTTCTTTCAGAGGTGCTAGATCGCCGTCCATGCTGTAGATAGCTTCGACAGCCACAAACACGTGACTCTTCCCTTCTCTGAGCAGCCCTGACTCTTCCAAACAGAGCTCCAACACTCTCCTGAGATCAGCCACCGAGTTGTGCTTGAATGAAACCCTCTTCGTCGCCCGACTCAACCTCATCCCATCATGCACACTAGCATGTATCAACGCATCATAAACAACAAAGTCGCCCTTTTGCGGCACACACGCAAAGAACCCCGCGTTAGCATCAAATCCAGAGTTGAACAGCAGTCCCGCCTCTGCTCCGTGAAATTCGGCAATCAGGCGTTCCAGGTCCTCGGCATACTTTGAATTCCCGTCCAGAAGCCGAGATCCTCCACTGCCTAGTGGAAGCTGGGCTGAGGCAAGCTCCTGGAGAAATGCTGCACGCAAAGTGGGAGAAGAAGAGAGTGAAAGGAAGTCGTTGGAGGAGAAGTCGATTTGTTGGGAGGGCAGAGTCAGAGTCCGGAGAGTGTGGCTCGCTCGCCGGCGGTCGAGATGCTGCTGGAGAGCTATTTCTAGGGGGGTTGCGATGGCCTTGGTCCCCATACCTTCAATTGAGCCTGGGTGAAGTTTGTGCGGTGTGAAGAACGAAGAGGGAGGCGACGCGGTGTCTGAATAAATCAGTGTACAAAACAGGTTAGCGCGCATAACACTCAGACTTTAGAACGCCAACCTCGCCCGTGCCTTGCACTCATTCTCCCTCGGCATCAGCCTCACTTTTCCAACAGACTGTGCTCTCAATGGCATATCCAGGAGGCCTTTGGACCAAGCTCCTCGCGCTGCAAGTTTATGGGGCAAATACTGGTGTGGGAAAGACGGTGGCTTCGACAATCCTGTTGAAGCATTTCATGCAAAAAGGTATCCACAAGCCCCAATGGAAAGATAACGTCGACTCTGAATGGCGCGTCAATTATATCAAGCCCGTATCTACGGGAAAATTGGATGATGCTGATGAGAGGTGAATTCTGTCCCGATGATACTGGGGCACAAGACTGATACACATACTTTAGATATGTTGGAAAATACGCTCGCTGCCGGACATCGACACTGGTTCAATACGATGACCCATTGAGCCCACATGTTGCAGCAGTAAATGCCAAAAGAATTGTCAGCATCCCTATGAACATCTTCTACAGATAGCTTGCTGACCTGGATTAGGTCTACAACGACGTCATTCTCTCTCAGCTCACGAGAAAGCTTTCCGAGCAACCAAGGAGCTTGGCTCAAAACACTTGGGGTGTTACCTTGGTCGAAACTGCAGGAGGAGTCATGAGTCCAGGACCATCTGGAACCCCACAGGCCGACATCTTTCGCCCCCTTCGACTCCCCGTCATTCTCGTTGGCGACCATCGACTGGGCGGCATTGCTTCGACCATCTCCGCGTTTGAGTCCTTGACTATTCGAGGTTACGACGTCGATGCTGTTATCATATTCGAGGCTAACAAGAATTTGGGCAATTTTGCCTACCTAGAACAACAGTTTGCGCGTTTTGAGATCAAAACGTTTGAACTACCGTGGATCCCAGACCTAGAGAACTGTACACCGGAAGAAGAGGGGAAGCTAATGAAGGCGTACTATGAAGGTGTGAGCAAAGACTTGAAAGTTGGGCGCATTGCACAACATCTCTTGAGCAAAAGACAGGGCCGAGTTGCAAATATCAAGACTCTGGCTGATAGAACCAAAAAAGCTATATGGCATCCATTTACCCAGCACCAAACCAGCACGGAAGATGTCCTTGTCTTCGACTCTGCATACAAAGATTTCTTTCAGGTCAAGCATACTCCGGCGACAAAGGGCTTCGGTAAGAGTGAGGTTCAAACTCCCATTCTTGGCCCAATGTTCGACGGCTCTGCCTCGTGGTGGACACAGGGACTTGGTCACGGAAACCCTATGCTATCTCTAAACGCAGCTTACGCTGCGGGAAGATACGGCCATGTAATGTTTGCAGGCGCTACTCACAAACCAGCGCTGGAGCTTGCCGAACGATTAATGAAACAATTGGAGAATCCGCGCATGAAGAAGGTTTTCTACACAGACGATGGAAGCACAGCCGTAGAAGTAGGTCTTAAGATGGCGCTGAGAGCCGCCTGTAAGAGATACGGCTGGGAAGGGTCTACAGAACCCGTTGGTGTGATTGGTCTCAAGGGAAGTTACCATGGCGATACCATAGGTGCCATGGATGCATCAGAACCATCTGTGTACAATAAGAATGTCGACTGGTACCGAGGCCGTGGGTATTGGTTTGACTACCCCCAGGTGAAATTGAGGAAAGGCACTTGGATCGTCGAGCCACCCGCGGATATGGCAGACCAGGCCAAGCAAGAATTTGAGAATCTGAACGATGTTTTCAACTTCAAAGCAAGGGGTAAGGCATCGCATTACGAGGAATACATTACGAAAACACTCGATACTCTTGTCAAAGAGCAAGGAAGAAAATTCGGCGCCTTGATCATGGAACCTGTGATCCTAGGCGCTGGGGGTATGATATTCGTGTAAGTATTAACGCACGCCATAACGTCTTAATACTCAATACTCCCAGCGATCCTCTCTTCCAGCAAACCCTGGTCAAAGTTATCCGGAACTACGACTTCGGCCCAACGCCAAAGACCGCCGATGAGCATGCCTGGACTGGTCTGCCCGTCGTCTTCGACGAAGTCTTCACCGGCCTTTACCGTCTCGGCCGCGCCAGCGCAGCCAGCTTCCTCCAAATCTTCCCCGACATCTCTATTCACGCCAAACTCCTTACAGGCGGCATTCTACCTCTAAGCGCCACGCTTGCCAGTCAGAGCATCTTTGAAGCTTTTCTCGGCGACTCCAAGGCCGAAGCCTTACTCCATGGTCATAGCTATACCGCCCATCCCATAGGATGTCACGTTGCAATCACGTCTTTGAAGATGATGCGCGCCAATTCGCAAAAGCCACACTGGAAACATTACCAAGACCGATGGACACCGCGGAATGGAGATGCGCAACCAATCCAGGTGGTCGAAAGAGACGAGCGTGAGAATTCGGCTGCGACAGATCCGCTGGCTCCACCCCCTGTCTGGAGTATGTGGACTAAAAAAACAGTCGACTATCTTTCGCACTTGCCACAAGTTGACCACGTCGTTGCGCTAGGGTCTGTTCTTGCCATTGCCCTCAGGGACGCCGAGGGTTCTGGCTATACATCGAACGCCGCGGCTGGGCTTCGAGACAAGTTGTTGGCTACCGGCAATATGGGCTTCGGAATTCATTCGCGGGTGCTGGGGAATGTCATATACTTGATGGCAGGTATAAATTCGAGACCGGCCACATTGGAGGCAGTAGAGAGGGCGTTGAAAAAGAACTTGTAAGGAAGTGGGGGAAAGGAGTAGTTTAAGTTGACCCATATATATAGATATATATACCCATGTGGAGGGGGGTCTGCAAACAGACCAATGCGGGCCAGTGATTGCGAGGGTTTGAGCCCTTTCGCCCTTGTGACTTCGTGAGGTCGTTGGAAGGCAAATAAGGGAGTACGGATACCACCTGCCTCAACGCTCCATCTCCTCAACAAGCGTCTCTACAATGTCAGTGTAAATAGTCCCACACTCTACAAGATGTACCCAAATATATACAACGTCCAGCCAACCCCCAAATGCTTTGCCTTGCCATAACAACTTCATTCGCCACCTTTATCAATCCCACTCTACACATCCACCCTATGCATACCCACTCCCCAAATCCACCACACCTCCAGACCAACCCTCATCTCCTCCACCATCTCCCAACCCCCTCCTCCAATCCCCTCCTCCAACCCCAAATCTACCATCTACATATCCCCCCACCCCAGCCAAAACAAGCACATACGACCATTGGTACAGTAGAGCATTGGGTCCCGTCCGCTCCCCTATCATTAAGCCTGTAACCGGCGGATTAGTAGTTAGGTGGGTGACCACTAGCGAATACCCGCTGCTGTATGTTTTTTGCTGTTTCTGTTTTGTTGGCTTGAGATGGGGGTGGTGGTGGTGCAGGGAAGATCTTGGAAAGCCATCGCGTTGGGGTGTGGGATGTTCTGTTTTGGAAACGTGGCCTGGGGTTTTTTAGGTGGGAAGGTTCTGGGTGAGATGTCTGGAGGATAGACGATGGATGGGGTTGGTTTTGTGTATGGATTCGGGAGGGAAAGTCTCGGAGGAAGGAGGGGTTTCTCTTTTCAAAGATGGGGCGAAGAAGAACAGTTCCATGACTTCACAAATACGCAATGGGAACAAAGATTATTGTGTTTAAATTTTTTTTTAAATTCATGATTGGGTATATAGCAACATCATCATTCCCTCGCCGCTTCACAGCGAAGTGTATTCATCATAAAGGTCGGCAGCGCGACCAACGCATGCAAACACAACCCACATACGTCCATTCAAAAGCCCGCCCACTCCATCGAAAAAGCCCTCACAGACTCCACTCTTTCGCCTGCTGACGCTTGCTTGTCCTCCACCGAACCAATCTTTGATGGAGCTTCACCACCAATCAGATAAGCCTTCTTCACGCCCGTACCCAGCCTCCCACCACCAACAACGAGGTCGAGAAGGTCAAACTCTTCGTCCCAATCCAGTCCCGCAGCTAAGAAGTGACTGTGGAAGCGAAGTGGATCGCCCGGGTAGACGGAGTAGTGACATCCGAAACGGATACCGGGCATGGAGAAGTAGCCCTTGGAGTGAAGATACCTAAAGAGTGGATACTGCCTAGGGACCTCTGGGAGACTCAAAGCAGAAGCAGGGTCTGGTACTGGGAGAGGGGGGTGTGAGGTTGTCGGAGTGATGTAGTGGGGCTCGAGGATGGTCTCTGGAGCAGGTGAGGAAGCTACAGTGGGAGTGGACGGAGCTGAATCGAACAAAGACCCTGCGCCAGCCTCAGACTCTACAGTTGTCTGCTCCAGCTTCTTAAGCTTTCGCTCCTGCAAGATCCTGTCTAAGCCCTTCTCCTTCAGCGCTTTCTCGGTTCTGTCTTCAGCAGCCTGCTTCATCCCTCTGGCTACCTCCATCCCTTGCTGGTCCATGTCCCTCAGGTACTTCATCCTGTCTTCTCGACTCATCTCGAGGAAGCCCTTCTTGTGGAGCGTCACGTCATCGACGATGTATGCATGTCCGCCCTCGACAAGTACGCGCGCCTCCTCAGCCATCAGCTCGAGTGGAATTCCGAGGAAGACATTCTGCTGGGAGAGGTTGGGAATGGTGCCAATGAAGACGCCGCAAATGTTGTGCTCTCGGCGAGCGTGGGCGATGGTGTCGACATCGAAGATGAGATATCGCCCACCAATATAAGAGACGGGAAAAGGCTCCGCCACCGAAGCCATAATTTGGACTGTTGAGGTGAAGCTGTCAGTTATATGGCCAGCTTGGAGGTCGAAACGAGGTAAGAGGCAGTTTTGTGAATCATAGTGTGAATACAAAAATTTTGCTCATCAAGATCCCAATTTTTATTGGGAGTCAGGGGATTGACAGATTATTTTCGGTATAATCATGTAAAAGTGCGTGAAATTGTGTATATTGGAGTAGACTTACCTTCTACTTGTACGGGATCATGTTGGAGAACGCGAGAGTGAGGGTGAGAGGGAGTTGGAGTTCGGGTTGAAGTTTTGTGTTAAGCTTGGACGCTAGTGACTCAGCACCCATTTCCTTTTAGCGGGGAGCGTTGAACCTTTGGTTTCTCACAACCCGCTCAAGATGAATGTCCTCATTCTCCTCTCGCTGCTCTTTCTGCTACCTTTTCTCCTGTTTCTCGGCTACCTAGCCCTCTCTTCTTGCATGGGCGACCGTTTCCGCGCCCGCATCTCCGGCATATCACTCAATCCACGATACACCTCCTTTGGCCGAAGCTATGCCCGCGGGCTTGGATCAGGCGCCGGTAGTGGAGGATGGGAGCAGATTGAGATGGAGGACATGATGAGCAACCATTCGGAAGACTTCTGACCACGGCCATTTCAAAACTCCAGCTCCTTCTTACTCGGCATCTTCCCGCCTGCACTCTGCGCGGCCGCTTCTTGGGCCTCATGATCTCCCTCCACCGGCGGGAGACTGAACTTTGCAATCACAAATTTTCTCCTCGAAAGCGTAAATGCTAGGTCTTCGCCCAGCCCCTCCATACTCCCCCCTCCACCACGCTCATGGAACACCGGCAGCTTGTGCACAGCGAGCATCCCTTGCGGCCTCTCCTCCTGTTGCGTGGTTGCGCCAGATGTCGACAAGGCTTGGGAAGGGTCGTATGGGAAGGGCGACAGCTCGATAACGCCATCGGAGAAGATCTCCATCCAGCGGACGAGCCCCGTGGAGCGGGGATAGAGGGATAGCGGGAGCGTCGAGATGGCTGTCAGACGGGTGGGGTACTGTCGAAGAAGGGCCCGGAGCGCATGGAGAAACTGCAGAATACTCTCTGGCCGGGCGCAGTCGGAAGGATACAGTGCCGGCGAAAGCAACGAGGGTATGACAACCCTATGAACCGACCCCGGCGCACTCGCGGCAAGCTGCCTCTGAATATTCCGCAATATCAGCACAAAAGGCGAGGGCGCCACCCCCCCACTCCTAGGAATATATATGTAGTTGACCGCCCCGCCCACCGGCAGCGCAAGCCTCTTTGCCAAATCAAACACATGGCAGAAAACCGCCGGCCCTCCCTCCCCCCCATCTCCACTCTGTGCCTGCACCACCACCACCCCCCCTCTATTCGGCGCCGGCGCCCCCCTCGCATTATCAAACTTCCCCAACCCCTCATACCGCCACGCAATCTTCATCTTCATCTTCTCGCTCTCCGCCCTCTTAACCTCATCTCTACTCTCGCTGAGCCCAGGCAACTCCCTCCCCCACCCCTCGCCCATGCCCACAACATGCACCCTATGTCCCTGCACCACCCCCTCCGCGGCATAAAACCGGAGCAACGCCCCCGCATAGTCCGTAGTCCCGCTCTCCTCGATCAGGATGGAGTTTCCGAGAGGCAGGCCAGCGTGGCCTGCAAGGATGCCGTCGAGGGAGGGGGAGCCGGTGGATATGGTTGGGCGGCCGTCGATGGGGGAAGGGCGGACGCCGGGCGTAGGGGGCGCTGGGGCTGCAGCTGAGGGCGAGGAGGGAGAGTCTGGGTTTTTTTGGCCGTCGCCTGGCCGCGAGAGGGCAATGTTGCGTTTGCGAAATGCCATTGTGGGGGTTTTTGGAGCTCTGGTTTTGGAGGGTTGGAGAAATTCATGTGGAGGGCTTATCGATAAGGGTGGGGTATGGGAAGGCGTTTGGATAACAGCCAAGCATGATTCTCTACGAGTAGACTTGTGTTCAGGCATATGAAGTTCAAATTCTTTCACTTGGGCGTAGATCTATAGTAGGTAGCTGCTTCTTGTCTTGATCAATGCGCTTCGCAAGGAGCATCTCAGACACAATCACCAAGCCTGGCAGGAGGCAGACATGTTCAAGAAGTATTTTTGCAAGTTTATTATTGTACTGTAGACGCTGAAACATCTTACACCCTTACAAGCACATTTCCTGGAAGACGTCTTCAGTCGGGTATACACTATTCCATTGGTCATTTCATACAATCCTTGAATGTGAAATCCATACCAAAATCCCAACCTCGCGTCGAGACACGACGGGATATTCGGACCTTCTCGACCTACATATTGTGAGCTCATACAGTCATGCTCATATTATACACCCCGCAAACAACCCTTGAACTAAGGGTGCAATGCCTTGCTGATCAACGTCCCCAATTCCCAGAAGATTCTTCACGAATTCCAGGATTTACCTCGCCCAAGCCTAGAGCCCCAGTTGATCCTAATCAAGGCGGGTAACTTTCCGGATCGAGCGGCAACACCACCAAGCTCTTCATCATACAAGCACCACTGGAACGAACACGAATGGTTTCCAGAGTGATAGCTCAAATCTCCAACATATCCAGCTCGAATGTGGAATGTGAGCAATTCTTTCGAAATTTCTCTCTGCCCTTGTCCCCTACGACATCATCTTCGGCTTTCCGCTTAGCAGCGTTGACAGTCTTGAGGGGCCAGAACTGATGATCGATGCCCTCAACCCCTACAGCTATCTCCTCGTCGCTGATAGTCCTGTCTTCGTTCTCCTCGGCCGTGCCAGTCTGACCCAGGATTGATAGCGGCTTCGTATCCTCTCGGAAGATCACGTTGTGCACAAACTTTATACGCGAGCGCTTCTTTGTGATGTTGAATCGAAAGTTGGAGCCAAGCAGCCACGGGCCGAACATGTGCTCTGCTGCGGGGTCGTTTTTGATATGAAGGACACTCCAACGGTTATCATCGAACAATGTTCGAAGCTCTGCGCATGTACCCCAATCATCGAAGATTTCCGTTGGTACCGACGCCGACAGTTTCTTGAGGTTGGTAAACCGCAGGGCATAGCGCTTCCAAAAGCGTCGCCATCCTTTCTTTTCGCGTTCGAATAGTTGTAGCTCTTTCTGTCTCCGTCGCTCAGAAGGTCTACCCCAGCCAGCTACACCAGGAACATCCGATGCGTATTGTATGCTGAGCTCGTCAACGAGATGAGCGATTCCGCTGAGATTGAAGCGAGCCTGGGTGGGAGCAAGCAACTCCTGCCGATCCTCCCCTTCACCAACATGAACTTTGTAGTCGCCAAAATAAAGAGACCCGTCCAGTCCAGACAGCCCGATAGTGTTTTGATGTTTGGCGATAGAGAGGCGAACTGGGATGTTAAGAGACCGAAGAGTTTCAACCATAGTTTGAATCCGCGTAAGAATCTCAGCCTTGGGCAGGAGAAATTGATTGATCTCAAGATTTGAAGGGAAGACGTCGCACATCATGCTCTTCCAGGCGAAAACTGGCTTCCAATGGCACTTTTCGGCAAGCCAGCGTAGTGAGTGCTGTATATTTGCGTTAGCAACCGGGTCTGTTCGCGCGGATGGGAATACAGGTGGCTGCCCTATTTGCGGTAGGTTGACGTTTGCATTGCCATTGAGAGGGGGTAGTAGGGCCACAATGGGCAACGGAGGGACAACGGTTGGGCGGAAACGCGAAGTAACCTTGACAAGGTGGAACGGATGTAGAACCTTGTCTCGAGACGTCTGGAGGGGGAGGAAGTTAATATGTGGAAAGTTGTCCATGGTTGTCCGCAGGTTTTGAAGTAGATGATCAAAAGAGGCACTCGCGTTCTGCACCACATGGTTACCAATCTGCAGGTGGTTGCGATCACAGTCGTCGCATTCATCGTCATCAAATTCTTCTTCTTCGTCCCGATGGTGGGTCCCAGCGCTGATGCGGTGGGGAATCGGACCAAGTACGTCTCGCTCCTGGCGCTCTTCCATCCACGAGAACAGATCAATCTCAATGCTCTTTAGATTTGACCACCTGGTTATATCGGTAGACAATAGAGCACGATAGGGAGCATAATCATGCACTCGGAGCTTCTCTAAAGTCGGTGGGCAGTAGTCGGTGATGCCATCGACAAGACAGCAGACGCGCCGGTGAACCTCAAACTCATTCCAACTACGGAACCCGGAGTGTCCCTCACGGATAGCGAGTGTCTTGAGCTGGGTGCAAAGGGGGAAGATCATCTTCGCAATAGAGCCACCGTCCCGACGTCGAGAAAGGCGGAACTTCAGTTTGAAGCGATAGTCATTGTACGAGTAGCTACACTCGATGTGAGAGTGCGCAGTGTAGTCGGCCCAGTTGGCAACTTCAAGCTCTTCCAGTCGTCCAAAGAGTGCAGGGCAGGCCTTTGCCAACATGTTCCAGGTCCAGGTCTCCTCAGGGGTCCAGGTGAAGTCTTTGATAGCTGTGATATCCAACGCCTTGAGATTGGGAAGGTTCTCCTGGATCCATTTAAAGTCCTCGATGCTGCACCAGTGTGACATGGCTAATTTGTAGACGTAGTGGCGATTCGAGTCTGTGATTGAATCCTGAAACAGACGCCATTTGTTCTCCCCTCCACTCCGATACTTCCACTCATTGAGGCGTATCTCCCTAACTTCAGGTTGTTGGATTGGATACCGATACACAAGCTCATCGACCAGGACGGATTTACTCAACCCGCGGCACGTGCGTTTGAGAGCCCATGCTGCGTCGCGATCTAGATGATCCATGACACATCGAAAGATGTCGATGGGAAGCCGCAGGAAGGGGGACCGTTCCTTGTTTGCGGCAGCAACCACATCGCATCGAGCGAGTGCAGCAGCACGGTCTTGCTCTCCAGGCTCTGTCGCCGACGACTCGTCTGGACTGCTCCCTCGACTCAACGAGGGCGAAGGCGGCATTGGAGGAGCCACGTAGCGAAGGAAAGGATGCGAGAGTCCAAGATAGCTCATCCGACACAAGGTTCTGTCTGGGGACACAGCAGCAGGAAATTTGGAAGAGATCTTCGAGCTCGGTCTGACTTCAGGACAGAGAGGACCTGTCAAGACGAGCTATCGAGCTGTCGAGCTGGGGGGCAAGCTTCGCCTCGCAAGAACGAGCTGTGGCGGGCAGGCTGCGTGCAAGCGTTCACCGCCGGGACAGTTCTTCTACCTGATGGCGACGAGGAGTTAGTTGCAGGTTCTGAAGTAAGTTTCAAAGCACAAGTGATGGTGGTGCGCGGGTTGTCCTGACGGAGTTGAGTCCTGGGATATGTGGTACAGGCCCTGGCCAATCGGCGATCCGGCCTTTTAGTATCGCCGGTCCCTCGCGTACTGCGCTAGTGCCGTTTCCGGTCTAGAGCTCTTTCTTTCAAGTCGACTGTTTTGCGCTCGACGGCAAGCGCAACTGTGAAGACCACACCAGCACAACCCACACCCGCTACTGTGAGGCTTTCTCCCCGTCGCCCACCATGTCGGACTCGCAGCTCTTCGACGAGGTGTTCCAAATCACCAGCATCAACAACGACAAGTACGATCGTGTGTCGCGCGTCTACGGCACGTCCACCGACAGCACAATCACCATGTCCCTCGACATCAATCACGAGCTCTTTCCCGTCCAGCTAGGCGACAACGTCTCGCTCGTGCTTGCCTCGACGCTCAATCTAGACGGCTCCAAGGACGAGGGCAAGGGCTGGCGCGAGCCGAAGGAGGCAACCCTGGCCGACATGTATGAATACGTCTGCCATGGAAAAGTGTACCGCTTTGACGAGGGCGACAACGGAGAGACTGTGTAAGACTGCTCGCCTGCCAAGTGATCTGGGCGCTGTGCTGACCTCACCGCAGCAAGATGTACGCCTCGTTTGGCGGTCTGCTTCTCTACATGGAGGCCCCCTACAAGAAGGTGACCTCGTGCCGGGTTGAGTATCTGTACATGCTATGCAAGAAGTAAGATTCGAAACAACCGCCCTCACCTCAAAGGAAAGTTACTCAGAAGAAAGGCTGTCGGGGGCGATTGACGCACCGACCCTCTAGCATTGCGTGGTCACAACCGACAAAATTTTGCATGGACGGCGTTATGGGATAGGAGGGCTGGAAAAGTGGTCTATTTCTTTAGTCATGGCGTGCCGCCCGGATACCCCAGGAGTGCTATAGAGTAGGAAATTCAAATCTCCGGTGCAACCGCGAGACAATCTCGATATAGTCCTTCTCGTTCTCAGCCGTCAAGACGCCGTGTCGAATGAAGAATTCCAGCATGATGAGCGCGCAGTTGGGCTTGAACTCGCCGCGCGCCATGGCTTCCCGAACCTCTGGCACGCTCCAGAGATAAAACTCCTCCACCTCGTCGTCCCCAGGCTTGGGGATCACGTCCGCCGGGAGCTCGAGGTCGTACACATACTCGCATTCTGGTTGCAGCAGCCCAGTCTCGCCCCCAGCCTCTTTCGTGCGAATGTAAAAGTATGTGACGGTGCCACATGCCTTCACTCTCTCCCTAACCAGGTCCTCTTGCAGTGACGCCTCCTCTCCACATTCCCTAACCAGGCTCTCGAACGGCCCTTCACCCGACGCAATTCCTCCAGCAACCGCATTGTCCAGCATGCCTCCATATGTTTGCTTTGTCTTTGCCCTCCGCGGAATCCAGATTTTGAGCTTACCCCCTGTCCGCACGAAAGCTGTCAGATGCACTCCATACGTGACTACGCCCAGCAATGGGGTAGCACACCGCTCCACATCGAACAACAGCTCCTTGTTCTTTCCATTCACGGAATACAATTCATTTCTCCACTTGTCAAGCACCTTGAAATGCTTCGTCTCCTTCATCGCGACAAAAGTCCGCATTACCGCCGCTGATCGCTCTTCCGCATTGCTTCCTCCCGCTAGGGTAAGTATGCGTGACTCGTCATCTACGGTCCAGTTTGGAGTATTGCGGAAGATTTCCACGACCGACGGGAGCATGTAGCCGATTGCATAGTCGTGGCCTTGGACGCGAAGCTCAAAGTAGGTTGAAATGCTGGCGGCGTAGAGATCGGGGTCGACTTGGTAGTAGGGGAATCTTCATACGGTCAGTCTCTCATGGGGAAGCTGAAAGTCAGATCCTACCCGTCGCATTCGTTCAGGAGATCGAGGTTACTCAAAGACATTTTGGTGGGGTTGAGGTTGTACAGGACGCGGTGCGGGGAGCTGCTCTGCCCCACGCCCACGTCATTGCTTATCGATAAGAGTGAAATAGAAATTTGACAGACGCAGGGACACTGCGAGAACCGAGGTGCCGTTTCTGGAGTTGGTGAATATATTTACATACTTTGACTAGTACCATTTCTCTTTTTCAACCAGCCTTTGGTTTACCCCTTCACATATATTCAATACTCCGACATGAAAGGATGGAATCCGACAAGCGCAGGATGAGGAAAGACTTCGTCGTCCCCAAGAGGCACGTGAAAAGAGTCAAGACGGCACTTGAGGAGCGAAACTTGCTGGATAAAACGAGGAAGATCACATCAGATGAACAAAATGTTGGATTGAAAGATCAGTATATGGTTATAGGTACCACGATTACTGTTCCAGCAGAAGAAGCAGATATCGACGATCAAGATCATGAGCAACCACAGAAAGAGCTAATTGAGGGCATGGGCCTCGGAGATCTTGCAAACGACATTATTGTCAGACACTCGCCATTCCTAGAACCTGATGCCCGCGTCCCAAGCCAAAAGAATCCCATGCTAAAAGCTCTAGAAGGCGCACTGGAGTCACTGGACAAGGAACTATTGACGTCTTTGGACCTGACCATTGAAGCCCTGATCTCCTCTTTCCCTACAGCATACACAATCTACAAGCCCATGGTTCTCCTTCCACCCAACACATTAACATCCCCGCCATGGAGCAAGCTCACATCCTCGCTCGCCCCCCCAACCCCCGATCTCACACCCATCTGGAAAGCACTAGCCGCCTCGGTAGGCTGCACCCATCTCGCCCTCAACGCCGGGATACCCCTCCGCTCCGCCTCCAACCCTCCGCCCAATCCCCCCTCCAACCCAGCAGAAAGAAACACCAACGAACCCCCAACCTCTCCCCCTCCCGCCCCCAAACCAAACACC
>ML977707.1:20973-55982 GCA_010015725.1 Amniculicola lignicola CBS 123094 | reverse complement strand
CCTACTCTTAAGTTCTTGCTAGAGTTACTCCTCTTTATTATTATTATTATTATTAACTTCTGTGAATTAAGGCTCTAGTAAGTCTACTACTAGCTACTTACTCTACTATTATACAGAGTAAGCTTAAGCTAGCTTTACCTTTAGGGGTATACTTATTGCTTAGGTTTAGTATAGGTAGGTAATAGTATGTTACTAGGTTACTAGAGGAGAGTAAAAAGATAAAATAGATAGTTAATTATAAATTAACTGCCTCCTTATATTAAGGAAAGTGAAGGATTTAAATTATAAGGTATATTAGGGTAGGTAATTTAGTTTAGGGCAAAATATATATATTAAGACAAATCCTTAAGGAGCCCTTAAGGATATATCTAAGAATATATAGGATAGGTCAGGTAATTAGGGCCAGTCTTAGCCTAGGGTACCTCTAAGGGAGATCTATAGGATCTCCGTTAGAGCCTATATAGAAATATCCCTAATACTTACTTTCTAAGATTACCTATCCTTCTACTATTCAGGTACTTTATTAGGGTTACTAAAGAAGCAAGTATCCTTACTACTACTAGGATAAGGCTTAAGGTAATAAGGGTATATAGTTAAGGGTGGTAAGGTCTTCTAGTAATTACTATTAGCCTTGCCCTATAATTTCTAGGTTATAGAGGGAGGAGTAGCTATAGGTACCTTTTTAGTATCCTTCTTAGTAGTATTAATTGCTGTGTTTTTCTTGTAGTTTTTAACTTATAAGGTTTCCTCCTTATTAACTTTTGCATAGAAGGCCCTTATTAGTTTAGGTATTATCTATAGATAATCCTTAAGGGAGGTATAGAGCTTCTTAAGAGACTAATCTATATTATTTTACTGCTTATTCTTATAAGATTATACCTACTTAGGTAGCACCTAGTAGAGGCCCTTAAAGAAATAGATAATAAGGAGCTTCTTAGTAGGCTTATTATCTATAGTAATCTTGCCCTACCTGTCTTTCTTACTAATAGTAAGGATAATCTCTTACTATTATATAGTAATAATAGTATTATAGAAGCTAGTAACGTAGTTTTAAACTAACTTATTAGTATTACAGTTAAGTCTTACAAACTAGTACTAAGCAGTCTTAAGGTAGTTCTTATTACTAATAGAGTACTAGTTCTCTAAAGCTTTAAATTACTTAGTAGTGGTAGAGAGAGCTAGTAGGGTAACCTTATAAGTATTATTAATAAGGTTAAGTAGGTAGGTCTTCAGGTAGGTATTATACTAAGCCTACTTATTATACTTCTTATAGTTAACTTTAAGTACCCTAGTATATAAGAGATTATACTCTACTGTGTCCTGGTTTTCTTTATAATTCTTAAGTATTACAGCCTTGCGTTGGGCTTAATCCATAATATTTATTAGGTCTGGTTAGGTAGTATTAAGAAGTTAATACTAAGAGTTATCCTTGTTAAAGGTGGGCTCTGTTAAAGTACTATCTAGTATCTTAATAGTACCTATAGTCTCTGCAATATTGCAGAACTAAGTAGACTACTTAAGCTAATTCTTGCTATTAGTAGCAAGCTTAGGGATTACTACTATTAATATAGTAGGTAGGTTTACTATTACTAAAAGGTCCTTAGTATCTTTATCTAAAGTCTTATTAGAGTAGTAGGGTTGAGGTAGATCCACCTAGGTAGGTAGAACTTCTAGTAGTAATAAGGTAACCTAAGCAGCTTTACTGGTGCCTTTATTAGTTAGAGTAGGTTAATTATTAGGGTCTTTAAATAGATACGTTGTATCTATATAACGGCTGCTAATCCACTAGGTAAGTAACTAGCGTTATTGCTAGTTATAGGTTATATATAGTTACTAATAATTATTACTATTGCAAGCAAGCAAATTATTAGGATATCTATGTTAGTAAATATTAATAGTAGCATAGATAAGGGCTTATAACCTATAAGAGGCTATATACTCTATACATAGGGGTAAAGAGTATATATTAATTATAGTGAGGAGCAGGTTAGGCCTACTTGCCTTACTAAGTATCTAGAGGCTATAGCTAGTACATAACTATACCTAATCAAGCTGAGCTAGTAAATAACTCTAAGCCTAGGTAGTTGTGTACGTACGTGATTCTATATACAAAGGTGGATTAAGCTTAATCCCACTAATAAGAAGGGGATATAAGTTGATATTCCTATAATATAAATAGAGCCACTATACTATAAAAAATCATAGATAATTAGACCTTAAAGTAATAGAATACTATCCTATATCAAAGTCTTTATAGTATATTACTTAGGTTACATATAGAGGGTTCTTCTCTACTATAACTACTTCCTATCTTTATACCTAATTTGCAGAAAGCCTTATTTTATAATATAACTTAAGGATAGGTATAGAGGTGTAGATAGTAATATAGGTAAGGAGGGGGTGTAATAGATGCTAGTGTATAAGTTACTATTCAATATTTTAGTTTGAATTAAGTAATCCCAGTTACTTTTAGAGGATACTCTAACCTTTCTAGAGTAGAATTACTACGTAGATACTAGATATTATTTATTTACGTATCTTCAGATTTCTTATTATCTTTTACTTTGCTGCTTAGTTATCTTAGCTAGCTATATTATTAGAGCTACAGTTTATCTACTATATCTTAGCTAATAAACTTAATCCTATATATATACGCCAGTTCTTACCCTTAAACTATTTTCCTTATTTTTGTCTATAAGAACTGAATATATCCCCTTATATTTGACAGAACCTTAGTACTCTACTATCTACTCTTCTAAGGGTACAATAGATCCTTAAATACGTAAGAGGTTATATTCTTACTATCTTGTATCTTCTAGCTCTCTACAGGAGGAAACACACCAAATTAATTCAAGGTATAATAATTAACACCTTAATAATAGTAGTAAGGACCTCCTTTATATTTCTATTACTTTATTAAGATATTAAAGACGTAGTTTCTAATATAGTTACCTCTGTATAGTTCTAGAATAACAATAGTAATAGAGATTCTAATAATTAATATTCAACTCATGTTATAGGAAAGTTCAAATGCTATAATAATACCTATTCTAAAGATGGCTGGGCTAGTAAGAAGGTAGCTATATTAATAAGAGGATATCCTAGGAATAGTTACAATGCTTTAGTGTTTAATCAATATTGTAAGTCCTGCACCCAGCTAGGCACCTTAATACTAGATAAGGAATTATATATTAACTAAGTTATATACAGGCTTAAGAAGTAGGCAGGTATTTTAATGGAGTAGAAATCCTATACCGTGTTTCCTCGCGTAACGCACGGTCTCGCGTAACGCACAGTTGCGCGCATCTCATCAATATTGCAATCCTTGATAACTCTACCAATATGGCACCTATTGATGAGGCGTTGGCGGCGTTGAAATCGCTGAATCTTGGAGAAAAGATCAATTTCACTCAAATTGCGCAAGAATACAGCTGCGATCGATCAACGCTGTCGAGGCGCTGGCGGGGGGTGCAGGGTACAATGGCGCAGAAGCATGAAAATTAGCGACTACTCAACGATACACAAGAAAGAGAGTTATTATCATATATTGATGTGCTTACCTATTGTGGACTACCTCCTACACGCTAAATAATACGCAACTTTGTATCAGAAATAGCTGGGAAATAAGCAGGTAAAGTATAGGCTGAGCGCTTCATCAAGTGCCATAATATTGATCTTCTATTAAGATGGGCATTGGGTATAGATATATAAAGGAAGAGAGCTAATTCTGCCTTCAAATACGTATTATACTTCAAGCTTTTAGAGTATAAAATACAGCAATATAATGTAGATCTACGGCACATGTACAATATGGATAAGAAGGGCTTCTTGATTGGTATACTATCAAAAATGAAGAGGATATTCTCACGGAGGTAATATAAAGAGGGGGGGATCAAGTAAATAATACAGGATAGCAATTATAAGTGGATTATAATGATAGTATGTATATGCGCTGATAGGAGCTCTCTTACTCCAGTACTAATCTATTAAGCCCTTACTAGTAATATACAAGACACATAGTTACAAGACTTTAATCCTACTATATATAAAGCGTTTTTTGTGTCTTTGCCCAGTAGATAGATAAATAATAATTTGGGGCAGAGGTAGCTTGAACAGGTGTTTAATAGGGAGATAAAAAAGAAGGCCTAACAGAGCTATTAACTATTAATACTTAATGGCTATAGATTACATATTACTATAGCTTTTATTAAGTACTGTAATAATTATAAAATACTCCTAGCAATATACCTACCCTATTTAACCTATATACTGCAGCCTCTCAACGTTAGTATATTCAAGCCTCTCTTATTAGCCTACATAGCTGTACTAGCTAATAAAATTAATAAATTACAAGGACTATCAAGTATTAGTAAAAGGGACTTCTTCCACCTGTTTAATAAGGCCTAGTAAGCTTCTTTTACAGCCAAAAACGTACTCTCTACCTTTAAGAAGTGTAGCCTTTAGCTATTTAATACTAATCAAGTACTGAGTTATTTTTAGAATAAGGATAAGGAGAGACCCTCTTTAAGTAATTCAACTACTTCAATACTTAGCGCTGGAGATTAGAGAAAGATTAAGAGGCTTCTCTGCTAGGTGGTTTCTAATATATATAATAAACGCTCATAGTAGCTTAGCTAGATAATCTACTCTATCTTAGTGCACAACATCCTTCTGGTAAATAAGGTTGAGTAACTTAAGGAGGCTCTAGTTAATAAGAAGAAGAAGCGCCAGCGTAGGAAGCCTCTCCTGCTTAAAGCGCTACTATAATATAATAGTAGTGCTATATTTTGGTCTCTACAGAAGGTCTAGGAGGCATATACTTAGTAGATTAAAAAAGATGCTGAAGAAGAGGCTCTATAATACTAAAAGGACTTTAAGAAGGTTTAGCGCGCTGAGAAGAAGGCTAAGAAGGCTTATATACTTGAAGAAAGGAAGCGTAGTTAAGTAGTAGTAAAAGAGATTAAGCTTTAGAAGTAGGCTGAAAAGCAGCTCTAGAAGCTTATAAAAAAAGCACTAACTTTGTATAAGAGCAACTCCAAAAATAAGTACAAATTAAAAACTATTATAATTGAGAGCTCTAAGGATAAGGAGTAGTTGATTAAGCTATTAGATAAGGAGGTATTATTAATAGAGATAGGTGCTGCTACCCCTGCATGATCACGCTGCAATAGAAATATTAACCTCCCTAAGAGGTTTCGCAATTAATTGACTATTACAAAATCACCTCTGTGTACATAAAAATGATACACCAAGAAATTGTGTCAATTTACTATATATATAGAGCTCTAGAGCATTAAAAGTATAGGGGTTAATACACTAGAACCATGTATTATATAAGACTATATATTACGCAAGGAAACATAGTACCCCTAAAAATGGCCTACTGTATAAGAGTAGTCTCTATAAAGGTTATAAGAGAGGTCTATATTAATAGATAACTAACTAGGAGTACTAAGGTAAGTAAATATTTTATATCTATCTAGTGCTCTTATAAGCTCTATAATTTAAGCTCTATTATCTACATAGGTATACTAAATAGTAATACTAATAATTCAACTATAGTAGAGAGTAAGTCTTTTAAAGTTCAGAGGGAAATACTTAAGATAGATATTAAGAACTTAGAGGAAGTAGTAAAGGTGCTTTATAGATAGCTTAAAGGATAGAGAGGATGTTGGAAAATCAGGGTATAAGTTTAGATATAGTATAATATATCTTAATTACAGAATGAACTTCTTAGTAATATATAGTATTTAGGATTTATCTAAAATATAGAAGAATATATAAACAGTAAGTAATAAGTATATAAGTAATTCCTATTACTATATTTAGTTAGAACTTAGCTAGATAAATAAACCCTTGTTATAGAAAGATAATTTGGAATTTTACTACCCTAAACATTGCTACTCTTATATATCTTTATCCCTATATCTACTACTTAGGAAGTCTTCTATATAAGTAATAATTATTTCCTACTTAGCTATTACTTTTATACTTTCCCTAAAGCCTTATAATATCTTCTAATTATCCCTACTAACTTTACTGCGTAGAACCTTTTTCTTAACCCTTTTCTAAGCTAAGTAAAGCTGCCTTGTAAGGCATAGATGCCCTATTATAATTTAAATATATATTTAATAGATCTTAGATATAAAGTACTTAAATTCCCCTTTAGTCTGCATAAGAATTGGAAGATAGCTAACTTCTAAAAGGGAGAACTAAAGGAGTTCCTAGTCTAAGTTTAGTTCTCCTACTTACGCTCTCTTAAAAGACTTAGTTACCTAATAAACTATCCCAAGTAATAACTACTCTTATCTCTTCTAACGTAGTCTTAAAGTGAATTAAATTAGTAGTGGCCTAGTTAATAATATGCAATTATTATCTATTCTAATAAGGGTATCCGCCTCTATAGTATTATAGCTGAGCCTAGTTACTCTATTAGATATAGTATTAGAATTGTAATTAATATTAGGCTCTAGGGAAGGATTAGATCTAAGTATTTATATAAATTAGAGTAGTGGCTCAGTTAGTAATATACAGTTGTTATCCATTTCTATATAGCTATTTCCCTCTACTATACCATAGTTATACTTAGTAGCTATCTTAGATATTAAACTAGGACTAGAGTTAACATTAGGCTGCAGGGTAGGATTAGTAACAGGAGTTAGAGTAGATAAGGCTACTTTATATATACTGCAGTTATATATATTTATCTCCTAGTAAGGTTTAAGCTTAATATTAATAGTATCTAATAAGTTGAGTAATAGCACTATATTAACTATAATATAATATCCTAATAATGAGTTTATAACTAGAGTTACTACTCTTAATAACTCTTAGCTTAGGTATTCTAGAGCGCTTAGGGATATATTATTACTAGTACTATAAGCTAGTAGCTCTATTAGGAATTCAACCTTATGCTACAAAATATTAGGAGAATTATTATTTGTGCTTATTAATAGAAGCACTTGTACTAGGACATTAACATTATATATAGGGTAAGTCTCTATAATTAGTAAGTTAATATTAGCCTATAGGTTATATTATTCTTCTACCTATAGAGTAGACTATATTTAAATAAGTTTCTACTTCTCTAGTAGGAACTGAAACTTACTACAACTTAATTAAAGAAATTAGCAATATTTTCTAGTATCTATGTGTCTTAACAGAGTATTAGGGCCTAGTTATTATCTACTAGTAGTAGTATACTAAAGAATACTATAGAAGAGGATATTATTGTATATATATATATTAGGATATATACTTATATACTTTCTAGATAGTAGGGGAGTAAGTTTAGGTTAATGAGATAAGGGAGACTAGAGTATTTATATTTACTATCTACTTTATAGCCCTTATTACCCCTAACCTTTGTATAAGTACATAGTCTCTTTAATAATTAATAGTATCTAACTATTCTCTTTGGTAGTGTACATATAATATTAATACCTATTTTAATATTAGGATAGCTTAATACTACATTAATAGGAGAAGGTGAAGCTAAAAAGGGGTAACTTTATATATAGTTGTTTTGGAACTATTAGATTATAGCACTTCCTTAGATAATATTACTATCTTAGAGGATACTCTACTATAAAAGGTATATTATATAGGTAGTAACCAATCTCCTGTAGTAGAAAACTCTATTAAAAGAGGTTATCTTTATTATACTAGGTTACTAGAGGCTCCAGATTTATTTGGAGGCTGAAAATACATTAGATATAAGAGCTTAGTTAAGGATACCTTGCTATATTATCTAGAAGCTATATCTAGGGATAATCTAACTTTTCAAAAGTAGGTTAATATCCTTAGTATAGTAAATAGGAATATAAGCTTACTATTATCTATAGCTCTTTAAATTAACCTAGTCTATCTCCCTTATACCTAATTGCTATTACCACCTAGACTTTACTCAGCTTTTCTACTCTACCCTTTTTTATTTATAGTTATACTGAGCACTTATTATAGCCTACCTAGATCTACTAATCCCAGAAGTAGTCCTTATAATATTAACTCTAATCTCCCTATATCTACTATACCTAATAATCCTTAAAGTATCTATAATACTTATCCTACTCTTATAGGGTCTACTAAGTCTAGATATAGTCCTCTTAATATAGACTATAACCTCCCTAGATTTCCTAAGCCTAGTAGGCCTCACAATAGGTATAATACTTAATCTAATCTCCCTAGGTCTACTAAGCCTAGAAGCAGTCTTTACTATATTAACTATAATCTCCCTAAACCCAGATATAGCCCTTATAATAATAACTCCCTTCTCCCTAGGCCTACTAAAGATAATAGCTTATATAGTATTAGTAATACTTATATAAATCCCCCTGGGCCTACTAATCCTAGAAGTAGTCCCTACTATATTAGCTCTAATCTCTCTAAACCTAAAGGCGGCCCTTACAAGGATAACTCCCTTCTCTCTACTAAGCCTAATAGTATCTATACTACTCTTCTTAGCCTTCCTAGATCTGCTAAAGTTAGAAATATTTATAGTATTAATACTGTTGCTCTCAATACTATCTATGCTAAACCTAGAAGTATTCCTAATATTAATTTTAACTACTAAGAGTCTAATAAGGGGGCAAGCGATATCTAAGGGCTTATAATATATCTTAGAAGTAATCCTTACTATGTAAACTCTAGGCTTAAAGGGTCTAAGGTATCTAGATTAATTACCAAGTTACTACTAATTACCTCTATACTATTACTAGTAGCTTATCTAGAAGATATAGGCAACATGAATAATATAGATAATATAGAATATAACTAAATTGTTAAGTTAATAAATACTAGCTATTATTATAACCTTAAAGCGCTTAAAGTTATAAACCTATACTATACTTATAAATAGCACTATATACAGCTTATTAATAGGAAGTATAGTAAGGATATAACTATACCTTATATCTAATACCTTACTTATAGATCCTAATACCATTACTATAGGCATGAGATAGTTGGACCTATAGGGTTGAAATGCAGTATATACTATCTTAAGGGAGGGTTATATAGCCTTAAGAAATAGGGAAGGAGTATAACTTTAAATAATAAAGAGTATCTAGTAATAAAGAAGGTTAAGGTGTTGGGTAGTATAGGTATTAACTCTAGATTATTGTATTTAGTTTCTATAAGCAGGATTACATAATACCTTATATAATTAGGTACTATATATACTTAGCTTAGATCTTATATAGATTAATACTTATATACTTATATATATATCTATATATACTTAATACACCTTATTACCTCTACTATATCTATACCCCTAATTCTACTTATAGTCTCTTTAGAGTAATATTCCTAATCTTACTTATTATTATATACTAAATATATCTTACACAGTTAGGTTAGTTCTTAGAGAATAAGTAGTTTAGAACACTTACTGCTTATTATTATAGTTAAGTCTTTACTATTATAGACCATAAATCTATTCTTCTTCTAGATGATATTAAAATACTATTACTTAATACTATAATAAGATCCACTACAATTACTATTATAGCTACTATAGTTAGAAATAAGACTAAGCTAGAGGGAGAGATATAAAAATAGTCGTTTGATTTTTAGTAACTAGCTCTTCTAGGCCTAAGGGAAGAGAGATTATACTTAGTTTAATACAGCTAATGTTGGAAGACTAGGGTTTGATTGAACAAACGTACGCCTGAAGGGCGTACCAAAGGGTGAGTAGGCACAAAGAATCTAATTGTCTACTGTGTGCTACTGTCTAGAGTGAGATGAGATGGAAGCTTTTATGCCCCTGCTAAGGCAAAGCTAAGGCAGGAGCCTCATCAGGAGCCTTGGCCTCGGCTGAGGCCGAGGCTGAGGCTGATCCTGATCACCTAATCAATTGATTACAATTGATCAGGGAATTACGTTCAGACAGCTAATATATTAGTAGAAATGCTACACCTTAGCTATTATTAAATACCTCCCAGTTTCTCTAACTAGGAGAACTGCTACAGCTCTTAATATATAGCTCCTAGTTGGAGAAACTAGGAGGAATAGCCTCTGCTATTAATAACTTTAAACCTAAAATAGAACTCAATTAGTATAATAACTGAGATAAGGGAGTAGTATATACTAAAATGAAATTTTAAGGTAATATACAATTCTAAGCAGTTTCTAGTAGTATTATTTTAATTACCCTTGCTTAGTGTAACAGTTCTGTATAGTTATATATAGGAGGCATTCCTACTACTTATACTAGATCCTACACTAGTATACCTACGCAGTTGGAAAAAGCCTAGTATTATAAAGTTTTCTACTTTTAGAAATACACGTACTTTTAAGGCTTTCTAGGTATATACTTAAAGGTGTAAAGTTTATTACTATATAATTCAATATACTAGGAAAGATAGCACAAAAGAAGTCTTCGTAAAGTAGGGTAATTTTTGGACTAATTTTGCTAGCCTTTATTATAACTACTATAAACAGGGCATATATACTACTATAAGCTTACTAGCTATATATAGCTTATCAGCTTATATTATAACTATTAATAAACTAACCTAATACTAAGTATAGCATAGGGAGGGAAGGTACTATAGTAGGAGTTAAATAAGGTAGAGGCTCTAAGGGAGTATAAGTCTTATATACTATTTTGTAATAGCTTTAGGATACTCTTATATATATATAACTATACTATAGGTATTTAAAGAGGCTTAGGTATCTACTCCTCTGCTTAATATTTAGAGTATAAGGGTAGTAATTAATAATAAGTTATTATCTAAAGCCTATTATCCTAGGATTTCTCTTCTTAGATAGGTGTCTACGTTAGATTTGTCTCCCTAGATAATATATCTCCTAGGAGAAACATCCTAGTTAGATTTCTCTCCCTAGAGAGGCGTCCTAGTTAGATTTATCTCCCTAGATAATATATCTCCTAGGAGAAATATCCTAGTCAGATATATCTCCCTAGAGAGGTATCCTAGTTAGATATATCTCCCTAGAAAGACGTCCCTAGATTTGTTTCCTAGGAGAAACGTCCCTAGATATCTCTCCTAGGAGAAACATCCTAAGATTTCTTATCTAGGAGAAATGTCCCAAGATTTCTTATCTAGGAGAAATATCCTAGACCTAGAAGGCTATATGCCTTAGGAGTTATATAGTTCTATATATTTATTTAGCTCCCTCCTTAAGTAAGGTCACCTATACGTTTATATATAGTAAGCTTCTACTACCCTAGTCTTTAATTAAAGCTGCCTGTACCTCCTATATATATACTTCTTTAGTAATCCCAAATGCTAAGCTTAATAGGCGTCCCTAGGGAAATTATTTAACAGGAAAATTTGCTTACCCTGTTATAGAACTATATAATATAAATACATATAATTAGGTTCTAGATTAGATTTACTCAGATCTATAATCTATAAAGTAGATTATAGTAAAACCCTTTTTATACTCTTTATACTACGTCTTATCTTAACCTTTATAGGCTAATACTATTATTACTACTCCTTAAGCCTTACTACTAAATTGATTCTACATATAAACCCTAATATACTAGGATAATTATTAAATTATTCTAGGAAAACTATTATCTATATTATAGGTGTATATATAATTATATATAGGATATAGCTATAGCTACTAATAAGTACCTCTTAGTTATAGAAACTGGGAGGTCTACTATAGCTATTAGTAGGTACCCCTTAGTTGTAGATACTAGGAGGTCTGCTATAGCTATTAATAGGTACTTCTTAGTTATAGAAACTAGGAGGACTGCTAGAGCTATTAATAGTACCTCCTAGTTAGAGAATGCAGATCCTATCCTTCTAGGTAGACCTCCTAGTATCTATAACTAAGAGGTACCTATTAATAGCTATAGCAGACCTCCTAGTTTCTACAATTAAGAGGTATCTATAAACCCTAATTTAGTAAATAAATAAGAGACTATTCTCTATATAGATACTTAGACTATCTATTAGTATAAGAGTTCTAGATTAATAGTAAGTATCTTAGAACTATATAGGATAATAGAAATAAGGAATACTAAGGAAAGTTAGTAGACTATATAATATAACTACTACCTAGAAGGACAGAGCCTATATAGGGATTCACTACCCTAAAAATTAGTAGAATATACAATATAGATACAACCTAAAAGAAGAGGGTCTATATAGGACTAAGAGATATATAGTTAAATCCCCCAAATTTTGTATACTTAAAGGAGGGAATAGGAAACTATAATTTAGAAGGTCTATATAAGAGTATTAACTAGCTACTTAGTAGGATAGCAGTAATAGGGTGTATTAGATAGGTAATAGAAACGTGCTATTTAAGAGACTGTATAGGAATAAGTATCTTAGGGGGTATACTAATCCTATAATACTTTGTTTTATAAGAGACTCCTAATACTAGTTTTAATATCTACTATATAGGTTTAGTATTAGGAAACCCAATTTCTGTAATAATGCTTCCTATAGGATTCTGTTAATAATCTTAAATAGTTTACCTTCTTGAGATATAAGGTATATAACTGTAATACTACGCCTTTTAGCAAAGAAAGCTAGATTCTATAGGGGAGCACTAAAATCTGATATCTATACACTATAACATAGCTCTAAAAACTAGTTACTATTAACGTATATACTTCTTTATTAGGTTTTAGTATTAACTATAGCTTTATACAGCTAAGTAAGCACTAATTAAGAGATATTATTAAAGCACTTATTTTTAGCCCCTTTCTATTTTAAGTTTTCAGCCATTTAATTAGCTAAAATAGAACCCTACTTATATTAAGCTCCTTATAAGTATCTTAATAGGTAGTAATAAAAAGCTATCTAGGAACATAGGACGTAATTTTTGAAATAGTAGAGGAAGATAAGCTAGTAATAGGCAATATTAAGCTTAGTTTAGTATTCTATTATCTTCTAACTTTTTGGAGTAAAGAAGAAATATTTTAAAGGTACTTTATAATATCCTTGCCTACGCTTAGTCTATAGATATTATTTTCTAGACTAATAGCCTAGAGTAAGGTATAGTAAGCTAGAGTTAGGTTAATAGACTAGGGGTTAGAAATAGGACCCAGTTAGCTGGAGTTACATTATTAGGCCTAAGGCCTAAAATAGTAGCTAGAGTTATGTTTTTAGACTAGGGACTAGAAATAGGATTAGAAAAGCTAGATTCTGTTTTTGGACCAGGGGCCTGAAATAGGATCTAATACTTAAGTTACATTTTGGACTAGAAATAGAATCTAGAAAGCTAGAGTAAAGGCTAATAGAGCTATATTAATAAGTATATAACCTAGTATAACCCTGATTAACCCAACTATAGCTATCTACTCTTTATAATTATGTCTTAACTATAACTACAAATACCAGTTCTAGATATAAAGGTGGGGTGGAATATGAACGAAAATTTCTAAAAGTAAGTTAAAACCCTTAGCAGTAAATGCAGTAAGCTATAGTAAGATTATAAGGCTAATACATATTTTATTATATATTGTAATAGCTATTTCTATATCTATACCTCTATAGATAAGCCTTTATAGCCTCTAGGCCTAGAGAAATTAGTTAGACTAATCTTGTTTACTCTAACTATATACTAACTCTTGCTAGAGCAAATTATACCCTCTACTAGTAAAAAGGTTACTAGTATATTACCTACAGGTGAATAATAGATAAATAAAGATAAACCCTCCTAGTAAAGCGTTAACCCTTGAAGATTACATGTCTAATTAGCTAGGCGCTATGCTGAAAGCGTAAGCTACTAAGCTAAGATCTATATTACCTCTATAATTACATATATACACTAGGTAAAGATAAATTCAACCTTAAGAGATTAAGCTAGAATATTAAGACTACTATATATAGTTCCTCCTTCTAAGCTTACTCCTTGTTTACTATATCTCCTAATAACCCAATACTATAGTAGTAAGTAGTTAGCCAGCTTCTTACTATTATATAATAACTAATATTTATAACCTTGTTCTTAAACTACCTAAGTCTAATAACTACTTACTAATTAGTGTATATATAGTGTATACTTAACCTCTCTCTTAACTAAATTATACTCTCTTGCTCCTAGGTCCTGTATCTTTAACTATATTATCTTCTTCTAGTTAGGATCTCTTTGTATTTATAGATTGAATCTCTACCTTAAGTTCCTTAATCTTCTGTTTAAGGTGCTCAATCTTTGTACTATACTTAATAATTATCTCTAGTTTAATAAAGTAAGTTAAGCTACGCTTTAGATAATTATATAATAACTTACTAAGTAGGTATAGAGATAGTATCTTTAGGGGTAACTGCTTAGCATGTTTGCCTATATCTGCTTTACTATATTCTGAATCTCTATTATATCCTTGTTTAGAATGCTCTGTATCTATACTAATAGTATTATTCCCTTTAGGCTTAATATCCTAGCATAGTTAGCAATTCTCTAGAAAGTATATAGTATATATATATACTAGGTGCTAGTACTATAGGTATAGATTTAAATCCTTAATTATAACTTGTAAGTTATTCCTACCTAGAGAGGTTTCTTATAGGTTACTTATTATTAAAGGATAATAGAGACTAGTAAGTCTAAGTAGATAGCTTGTAAAATACTAGGTAGGATATAGTATCCTTTATAACTTTCTTTAAGAAAAGTATAAGGTAGAATCCTACAGCTTAAACCTGTATAGCTATACTAGAATAGTACTATAGGTTTTAAGGCTCTATACTAATATAATGATAATAAGTATATAGACCACCCCTCTACTACTCTATACCTCTATATTCTAGATAATAAGATGTTGTATTAGCCCCTTCTCAACTATCAATCTATGTTTATATACTTATAATATCCTACTCTAAGCTCTAGTCTATAGCATAGCAGGGTTGATATAGTTAGTAACTACTAGGAGATATTTAGCACTCCTACGCGCTATATACTAATATAGCTTTAGTCTTTTATAAGTTACTTATTATCTAGGAGTAGGGGGTAGAAGGAGTTAACTAGAGGTTAATAATCTAGAGATAGCTTAAGGTACGCAGCCCCTTTATAGGCTCTCCCTCTACTCTACTAATAAGAGGGCATAAGGTAGACTCTTCTATATTAATTATTTAAGGTTTTTATATATATAGTATATAGTTATATACTATTATCTATGCCTCTATAAGTTATACTATTAGGGAGGTATAATATCTTCCCTTGCTAGTTAGAATAATATAGGGATATATATATCCCTCCTATTCACTTATAAATATCTTACTACTCCTAGGACTTTACTAGGCTATATATACTACTTCACCTTAGTACTAAATGCTAAGGTACTTTATTAGAATCTCTATAGTAATACTACTAGGAGTTTAGGATTAAGAGCCTATAATCTAATATATATACAGCCTTAGTCTCCTATATAGTTATTAAAGGTAGCTCTTAGCTTATGGTACCTAGTAGTACTATCTATATTAGGTTTAAAGCGCTAGATAGTATTATTAGTATTATATACCTTGTCTATTACATAAAAATACTACCTTATTAGGGATAGCTCTAAGGTTAGGGAATAAGATTGTATACTATTAATAGGGTGACTTTATAGCCTAGCGTAGCTGGTTAAGAACTTTAGATATTAGAACTCTATTATACTTCCTATTTACTATAGCTTATAACTACCCCTAGAGTTATAAGGTTCTATCTAAGCAGAAGGAAGTAGTATAGAAATAGTAGATACAGTTTATATAGGGTAGTATAAAGGAGTAGTTTTCTATAGCTACTAACTCTCTATATAGCATTTTCAACTTTATAATAGCTAATCTCCTCCTTATATTTTATATTGTTTGCCTCTTTTTTAGGCTACTTCTAAGCACTTCAATCCTCTTCTAGGATACTAGGGTTCTGCACTAGGCTAACAGCTCCAGCTATTACTAGTAAGTAGCCCTAGTATTGCTTAATATTACTTAGGTAGCTATAATGCTAGTTAATATAGTAGTAGTTATAATTATTGCTATCTCTACTATGCAAGTTAGCTGGACTAAGTTAGCTATCTTATATACTCTTTAATATATTTTCTATACAAATGTATAATCTTCTACTAAAATAGTTCCCTCTACTAACTTACTAGGTTATCTACCTTATTTCACCTTTAGTTTATATTAGTCACTTAAATTTAGTGAAGTTAGCCCTATATATAGTACTGGTTTACTTAATTACAGCTAATATAGTAGTTTTTTTCACTTTATAAGTTAACTATACAAATATCCTACCCCCTTCTTACCTAGAGCAGGTTTGAAAAAGGAAAGACAATATATAAATTAGCGCTCTTACCTATCCTTACTATTAGACTTAGTATTTCTACACTGCTTTTATACTAATAACTTTATTAGCATAGAAATTCAGGAGCAGGAAACCCTAACTAAACTGCTAAATAATTCTTTTAATTGGTTTTTGCGGCAAATACAATAGTAATAATACCTACTCTTATTAGGATAGTAATTATTCTATATCTTATCCTATAAGCTCTAGAGAAAGTGGACTATTACTTATAGCTGAAGGTTTATCTAGTATTTTAATACCCCCTTTTCAATTATATAATCTAACACTGCTAGGTATATATAACCACCTAGTTCTTATATATAGTAAGCTACTGCTTTACTATAGCTAAGTACTAGATTACCTAGCTTATTTATATACCTAGGATGGACATTAAGCTAGGAAGTGTTACTTATCTCATATAAGAGTAGTTGGGAGAGTTGAAATATTTACTACTAGTACTACACTATACTGAATCTTATCAGCTGACGCATAGTCTCGCCTGGCGCACACCTACAGCGGAATTTACCGAATTTTGATATTATTGTAACTCCACCAATATGGACCGTATTGAGGAAGCGCTTGTACATTTAGAATCCCTAGGACTAGGAGAATCAATTAATATTACTGCGACAGCAAAATTCTATAGCGTTGAAAGAAGTAGGCTATCAAAGCGCTGGTGAGGTATCTAGGGCTCTTGTGCTGCACAGTATAAAAATCAATAACTACTTAATAAATAGTAAGAGAAGGAGCTTGTAAAGTATATTAATCACCTCTACAGCTATAGCCTACTACCAACAAAGCAATAGCTATGCAACTTTGCCTTAGAAATCTATAGTAGAGAAGTAGGTAAAGCCTAGCTAGATCACTTCCTCAGGCGTCACGAAATCTCTCTAGTTACTTACTAGACCTTTGGACTAGATTACAATAGGAAGAGTACTAATTCAGCCTTTAAATATAAGCTATATTTTGAGCTTCTTTAGTAGAAGATTTAAGAGTATAAGGTAGAGCTATAGTATATGTATAATATAGATAAGAAGGGCTACCTTATTAGTATACTCTTAAGAACAAAGTGAATCTTCTCTAGATAGAAGTATAAGGAAGGCAGCCTTAAGTAGGCTATCTAGGATAGTAACTATAAGTAGATAACCTATATTACTTATATCTATGTAGATGGATCTACCCTGCCTCTAAGCCTTATCTATTAAGCTACTACTAGTAATATTTAAGATAGCTGGCTATAAGACTTTGATCTAGCTATATATACTATATTCTTCACCTTATCTCCTATAGGCTGGATGAATAATAAACTTAGCCTATACTGGCTAGAATAGGTATTTAACTCAAGAATAAAGAAGGCAGCTTAGAGGGTATACTAGCTCTTAATTCTAGATAGCTATAGATCTTACGTCTCTATGAAGTTTATCAACTACTATAATTAGAATAGGATTCTACTAGTAGTCTACCTACCTTATTTAACCTATTTACTGTAGCCTCTTAATGTAGATATATTTAAACCACTATTAATAGCCTACTTAGATGCACTAGCAACTTTTATACATAAATCTATAGGATTTACAGCTCTTACTAAGTAAGACTTCTTCTGCCTATTTAACTAAGCCTAGGAGATCTCATTTACGAAGGAGAATGTACTATCCAGCTTTGAAGCATGTAGGATAGAGCCATTCAACCCTTAGAGAGTCCTTACTTAATTTAGTAAGCCTACTAGTAGTAGGCCTTCTTCTAGTAAGAGCTCTCAATCAGTTCTTACTACTTAGGATTAGAGATATATTAAGAAGCTTCTAGGTAGTATAGTTAGTAATATATATGATTAATAAGCCTAGAAGCTTAGTAATATAATCTATAGTCTCTCTATCTAGGTTATAACTCTCTAGATAGAGAATTAAGGCCTCAGCAAAGCTCTAGTAAATAAAAAGAAGAAGAGGAAGCGTAGCAAGGCTCTTCTGCTTAAAGCTCCTGCATAGTATAATAGTGGAGCTATATTCTATAGCCCTTGAAAGGTTTAATAAGCATAAGAATAATAGGCTAAGAAGGATACTACAGTAGAGCTCCTACGTACACAAAAAGAAGAGAAGAATAGGATTAAGATATCTAAGAAGCTTGAGAAGGCTTAGATAGCTTAGGAGAAGAGGCGTATGAAGGCAGCTGTAAAGGAAGCTTAACAGGAAGAGCTTAAGCAAAAACAACTCTAGAAGTAGGAAGCCTAGCTTACTAAGTAGGCTAACCAGTAACTTCAAAATGACTCTAAGGCAGCCAGAAAGGCTACTAGGCCTCCTTAAGCTCGTATTGGTATATTAGGGCAGGTGGTTAATAAGTAATTAATTGTTAAAGTGGTAGAGTCGCTAAGGCAAGAAAATCGACGAGGTCGAGCTATTAAGCTCCCTGATTAATATCGTAACTAGCTAGTATACGCAATAGAATCGCCGTAACTGGTTTCCTACTCCATCAACTTTCTAGCTATATCAATCAATTATTTAGTACTATGAGCCTTCAATTATAGTGGTGCTGTACAGCAAATTCTGTACGTCAGATAAGACCGTGCGCCAGCTGATAAAACTCGGTATAGAACTAGAGATGAGACTTTTTTTATACAGTCCTAATAATCCTATACTACTTCTTACTACTGCTTTTTATAGCCTAACTCTGTTATAGCTTTAAGATACTATGCTATTAAAGCCTTAACCTAGGCTTTACTATCTCTAGCCTTATTCCAGCCTTACTATCTAAACCTTGTTTACTATTAACGCCAGTATCTCACCTCCTTAGATATAATAGACTCTAACTCCTTAGTATTATATTTTCTATAATATTTCATTTTTAGACAAACCTTCTTAGAGTAACTATATAATAACTTTTGAAAGTAGCTTAGGATTAATATCTAGAATTACCTTCTATAAACTATTAACTAGCCTTCTAATAATATAGTTGTTAACTTTCTTTCCTCCTATTAAGATCTTCTATTAATATAGTTAGTAAACCTAATTAATAAAATTATACCCTAGTAATAGATAGACTAAACTAGTAATAATATTATACAGCGTTATCCCTATAAATAGCTAAATATCCTTAAATATTTTAGGTAATGTATCTCTATAAGCCTCTTGCTAATATAGGTATTAGTTAGTATACTATCTTTTATCTATATAGGGCCTAAATCTCCTTTCTAGATTAGCAGCATTATTATAGAACTTCTGCTCCTGTTTACTAAATACATAGTAGATATATTATACTGCTAGATAACCCCTATTAGTAGCTTCCTAGAAGACCTATAAACTAATACTAGCCTTAGTTATAGAGAACTATATTATAGTGTAGGTAGAAATATAACTTTAATAGAGCTAGTTGTATATATAAGTTATTGTATTAGGGTTATAGCTATTATTAATAGCTGCTATATCTAGAATAAGAGTCTTAATATATTTATAATCTACCTCCTACGCCCCTTAGAAGAAGAAAGAAGAGATAGCAGTTTTAACAAGAGACTTATATTGTTTAATAAGCTTTGAAAGATTACGAAGTAATATAATAACTATTATACTATATTATTCCTCATTTTCTGCTAATACTTTAAGCTTTTTAACTATATTGGTCTCCCCGTTGCAAAGGATAATACCCTTTAGCTTACTAAATCCCTTAGCTTTATATTACCTATATTTATATCCTTTGTATATATTATTATATTTATATTATTAGAGTTTATAGTTATATAATTTAATTTCTTTATTAGTACCCTTAGTACTATATGCAACAGGTATATCTAGAACTCCTATCTCCTTAAAAATAGACTTCGCCTCCTTAGCTTATAACTTAGTTAGGTTAATATTAGTAATAATAAGTATAATTTTAACTACTTTAATCTTATGCAAGTAGGTGAGAACTATAAGTAGAGCTGTGTTATTAATATCCCATCCAATATTAGTAAAGATAATTATCTTTGTTAGCTCTCGCTTATTATTCTTTTAACTAGGGTTCTTTAATTCTTAAATAATTGCTCTAGTAGAAGTAAGTATAATAGGTAGTAGGTCTATAGTAATAGCTAGTTAATTAGAATATTAGACTTAATAGGGTATTTTGGTAGGAAATTAGGAGTAAAGAATATTTAGATATTTTAAGATAGAAAGTATTCTAAAGTAAATATCAACTAGTATCTATAATAGTCCACTCCTTTATATAAAACTGGGGTGCTTATACTAAGTAGATCTATCTTAAGTCTACCTTACATTATTCTGTATTTAGGTATCTTCACCCTAGCCTTTATTATTAATTATGGAACAATAAGCATATACAGCTAATATTACACTTCTTACTCTATTATTTAATATTACAAAGGGTGTTTTACACCAGCTATCCTATACTGCTTCTATCCTAGTATACCTTAGGTAGAGACCTATAGAATATCACTATTAGTAATCTTATATAATAGACCCTTATAAGGATAGAAGCTATAGGTAAGTATATCTATAGTATAAGAGTTATAAAATAGATAGATATCTAGATAGTAGGTACTAATTGTAGCTACAGGGACGTATTAAGATACTTAAAGGCTATTCTAACTATATCAGCGCAGTGGCTATAGGAGGCACCTAGTAATATACACTGCTACTAGTTAACACTAAACACTAGGGCACGTTTATTAGAGTCCCTGTAATACTACTAGGAGGTTAAAATTGGTAGTCTATAACCTACTATATATTTTAGTATCCTATATAGTTATTAGAGGTAGTGCTAAGCTTGTAGTACCTAGTAGTACTATCTATATTAAGTAAGAAGTACTAAATAGTATTATATGCGTATATATTGCATAAGAATCCTATCTTATTATAGTATAGCTCTAAAGGTAAGGAGGGGAAGAAGATCTAGTATTATCTATAGGGATAGCCCAGCGTAGTAGATACGTATAGAGGAGGGTAAACTTACCCTAGTAGGCAGTGCTCTACCTTAGGATACCTATCCCTATAAGTGTTACTAGAGTACTCTAGAGTAGAGAGTAGACTTAGAGGTATACCCCTTAACTCTAGTCTTCTACTAAGGGATATTCAGATATATAGGTTTAGCTACTAGAATAAATATACTTATCCTACTAGTAGTATTTATAAGGGTTCTTGCAAAGTACTAGGACTAAGTAACCTATCTATAAATTAGGTGTTAAAGTAGGGCTATATATTACTACCTCTCCTCTTATACCTTCTAGAGTAGTAAGATAGCTATTATAAGCCTAGAAAACTATACTGGTAACGTATACCCTATTACTCCTAAGTTATTAGAGTCTACCTTATTAGAACCCTTTTCTTCCCAATAGTTTAGAAGGTATAACCCCTAGCTTAGTATTATATAACACTTGCTATAAGATGTATATATAATACTAATAATAATTTTTATATTAGAGGATCTTGTTTCTACATAGAAAAGGGGCAGCTAAGCTAAAATAGGGTAATAGTATATATATATAGCTATCTTATAATAGTAGGACAAGGTGCATAGTATAGGCAGCAATATATCTCTAACAGCGAAGAGGTTAAAAGAGGTTATTATCTTTATACTAGGTTAAATGCTATAGTAGAGGCTGTATGCATAACAGCTCTTAGACTCTTTAACTAATGCTAGATTTAGACAAGGTTTTATGTGCTGTATATAGTATAAAAAGTACTAGTTTCCCTACCTTTATAAGAGTAGTTGGAACTTACTCTAGCTTCTATTATTCTACCTCTCTTCCTAAAAAGTTATGCACTTTGCCTCAATTCATTCTAATTAGCTAGGTTAGTGAACACTCTTACGCCTCTATATCTTAGTTATTTAACCAGCTTATAGAAAGATGTTAAAGTATATATTAAGGAAGATAACTATATCAACTATTATTCCCCAAGGTCGTAGACCATTGGAGGAAAGAAGCTCCTAGTCCTAAAGAGAAATATCACTAAAATAGGGCATAGGGTATACTATCAGCAAAAGATCAAGCTATACCTAATACTAAGAGTATCTTACAACCTTACCAACCTACTTAGTAATGAAATTCTAATCCTTAACTAATACCTTAGAGGTCTGTAAGAGTGCTAGGATATTCTACTCTATTACCCTCTTTAATTCTACTAATTATCCTTACTATAACCTATGCTGCTCTTATAGTTACAGCTCTATATAATAATTAATTTCTACTTAGTTATAAATTCAATTAAAAGGGCTTACCATCTAAATCCTTATTTACTATTAATGCTAGTAGCTTTCCTTGATAGATATACTAGATATTATCTACTTATAATATTACTTACTAGCTAGTATAATTGATTTTCTTATTAACAGGGATAGTAAGAAGGATAATAACTATAATTATTTCTAAGGTAGGCTATATTTGTCTTGTATAGATAATAAAGAAAGGTTTACTATATAGTAGTTAGAAGAGTAGGTAACACTAGTAGAGCTCTTAGAGATAAGCCCTAGGCTTGTACTTACTATTGCGTATATTTAGATAGTAATTTATAGAATTACCTAGCTGGATAGTGTTTTAGGTATTTGAAGATAGGATTTTAGAATATAGTTACTCTACTTTATTAAGCCTGTAAAGCTTAGCTTAAGTCTAGGAAGCCTCCTATTATAGATACTATAATGTTTAAACACCCAGCTATTATAATAGTTAATAGGAACTATAACCTTGTAAAAAGGAACTTCCCTTCTCTAGTTAGTTTATTAAACATAGGCTAGTGAATTTAGAAAAGTATTATCTAAGGCTTCTTCTAAATACTGAAGGCGTAGGGGTAAGTATTAACCCTAAGGTAGTATATAATAGCTAATTAGATCTGAAGTATAGGAATTGTATAAAATATATAAAAGTACTCCTAGTTAAAGGTCCTAGTATAAGAGCTGTATTTTCTTACACCTAGGTAAATTGAGTAGTATCTAAAGAATATACCTAACTTATATACTAGTAATACTAGGCCTCTTGCACTAGCTCTAGAGCCTATAAGTACTTCTTAGAATCTTATAACTAGTCTCTTTATAGAGCCTAAGGATAATAATAGCAAGATATATAATACTGCTGTAGTGCTAATAGACTAGTTAATTAAGTATATTAGGTACCTACTAGTAAACCAACTAACAACAGCCTAGTAGCTAACTAAGCTACTACTAATATAAATACCCCTAAAGATATAGTTACTTATATAACTAGTAATAGATTAAGGATTAGTAATAAATTAGTTTTAATGTACTACTAGTATCCTAGGAGATGTTGCAACTAGGATAACTATACTATATAACTAAGTTAAGTTCTATTATAGTATAATTAAGGTAGGGACTTAGAGAATATTATTATTAGAGATCCTATATAATAGCCCCCTATAAGGATAGAAGCTATAGATAAGTATATCTATATATAGGAGCTATAGTATTAACAAAGCTTACTTAAAGGGGCCTATACTTAATTAGTGATATAAATAGTATAGGTAAGCCTTATTTTAGTAGTAACGTACTTTATAAGCAAGCCGCCTATATAAGCAAGCTACCTACTCTACTATATTCTCTACCTTTATAGTAATATATCTCAACAACGCAACAAGATAGTATATTATAGTAACTATCCTAGATTAAGCAGCATCTATAGTATACCTCTAATATATTTGTGAGTTATAGCTAGTTTCTCTACAGTATGTGCAGCGCACTGAAGCCTACTAGCTTACACCTAATTATACCTTACCTTAACGCGTTTCCCCCTCTAGCTGCTGCTTAACCTCCTTTTAAGCAATAATATCCTCTCCCTCTACCTTTGGTAAGGTGCCTTGCTTCTAGATCTACTTCTTTTTACACTTTTTACACTCTATAGCAGCCTTATTTACTCTCTTAAGACTTGCAATCTACTTACGCATAAGTACAGCTAAGTACACTATTACCTTAGTACCCTTTTTAAGCTGATTAAGCGCCGCAATAATAGAGGTAGGTGATAAGTTCTAATGCCTCTATATACAATCACAGATTAGAGTTAATTAAGCCTCTAGTTCACGTATGTTACTGGGTATTTTAGCTTCCTATAGGGTGACCTCTAGCGTAGGTATTAGTATACAAAGCCTTATATTAAGCTTTAATATTACTACCTCTAGATTATATAGGACTAGGCCAGTGCCTTAAAAGCTTGCGCAGATATTATCCTTTATAGTTAACTAATTATAGGTAGTATAGTAAGCTAGTAGGAATTTAAGCTTAGTAATATAATTAATGCCGTTACAGATTAGGCTCTTAATCTAATACCTATACCTACGCTTTAGTAGTAAGAAGTAGCCTATATTAAGTAGCTGTAGGAGGTATAATAAATAAGGCAGTATACAGAGTATATAGATATTATTCTCCTTATAGAGTTCTTGAAATTTGAGTAAGTTGTAGCTCTTATAGCTATTAAGGATAAGTAGCTGACGTGCCCTAACCACCTTACCCTCTATATACTTGATAAAGTGCTTTAGCTACTCTACTCTAAGCTTATTAGTTATCCAGCTATTATTACTAACTATAATAGCCTAGTTATATAGTATATTATTGCCCTTGTACTAGGCAGAGAGGTAGTACTAGCTAGTAAAGATAATAAAGGGTAGGATTACCTACCTAGCAGCGTTAATTGCCTGGATTACTGTGACCTATTCTCAATTACCTAGCTATATCACCTTTGGTTGGCTGCGTCTCTCTAAGCTAGTAACAACAAGCTGAGATAATATCTTGCCTATAAGAAAGCTAGCTTTATTAAAGTTGTAGGTATCCTTATTATAGATACTATACTTCGCCTTAGTGCGCTATATAAGCTTAAACTAGGCTTTAATAGCCTCAGGATCTTCGCAGAGAGCTCACTGGTAATCATATAGTCGATTGAATCGCGTAGTCAGCCTAGCTATCCAGTTGACTAGGTTCCTAGGCTACTACTTACTAACCTAGCCAGCACTACGCTTAGCAAGCAATTTATTAGCTATATCTCGCACAGTATCTAGAGTAGGTGAAAATCCTTAGGAATCCAGGTCAAGTATATGGCTAATAATCACCTCCTCTTCTAGCTTGGTAAGCTTTTTTAAATTTAGCTTACAATTGCGTTGCGTAGTAGCTCTAGTGCATTAGTTATACAGTGTTGTTTAGGGGATGTTATATATCTATACAGCCTTTCATACACTCTTAATCTACTTCTAATTAATTGCTAAGATTACTAGAGAGATATCTCCTTCGTTATAGGGTAATTAGGCTATAGTTGGTTAAGTTATTATTATTTAAAGGTAACGTGTTGCGAAAAGTTGGTAGGGTAGGCAGCTTGCTTATACAGGTAGCTTACTTATAAAGTACGTTACTATATAAATACTTTTCATTACTAGTATAAGGTATAGCTACTAGCAGGATTTTAATAGTAGATAGACTGCGTATAATATAGTGCAATATATACTTTACTAACTATCTCTTAGTCTTCTATAGAGACTTAAGCTAATAATAGCTACTTAATTTATAGCTTGGATAGCTTTAGGGATATCCTAGAGAATATAAGTACTATTATAACTCTAGTAGTAGCTATATAAATGCTTTGATATATAGGGAGCCTATAGGATTAAACCAAAGCTGGCTATATCTAACTAACCCTATCTTAGGGTAGACGAGAGCTTAGTATAGGATATTATCCATGTAATCTTATAGGAGAAGGGCGAATAGGGGCTGATATAATATCTTAGTATCTAGTAGTATAGGTTAGTTATACTATATATAATTCTTGTAGGTATATTAGTATAAAGAGTATACTCTAGATAGTATTATAACTAGATATACCCTATAACCTTCTACTTGTTATTATATTTCTATAAGTAGCTATTTTCCTATATCTTTACCTTAGTAGCTCCCTACATATTAAGCAGTAGTATTTTAGCTATAGTATAGTTTAGTCTAGCTTAGTTGATGTATAGGATCTTCTTATATCCTATAAAAAGGCAAAGGCAGGAGATTTTATCAAATAACTAGGCCTAATCCTAGACAATATTGAAATATCTCCCTACCTAAAGTTCTATAGCTCTCCAACTATATAAGCCCTCTATAATAAGATATAATAAGAAGTAATAAGTCTTATAAACTTATCTACTTATAAAGAGCTTCTTTTAAATCTTATAGATAATAGCTTTGTTAATAACATGTTAGAACTATTTCTCTAGGAATATAGTGAAGATGTATAGGGTAGGGAGTCTTAATATCACTTAGCTAAAGCTAATACAGAAGAGCTGTATTTAGAAGACTTATTTATTAATTAAGAGGACTACTGCTAAAAGTATATTCTTCATCTTTTCTATTTATTACTTTTGCTAGTATATTCCTTAGCTAACCTTATATAGAATTAAGATCTATCTATTTTATTGGATCACGACTTACGTGTTTAAAAAAATCAAACTCTAACTAAGGAAAGCAAAAACTGCAGCTAAGAATTCAACTCTTTTATCTACTTCCTATTCTAGTAACAAGGGTAATAATTATATAATATTAGCTCTATTAAGTATAACTACTACTTCTACTAGTATAGTATTAGAACCAACTTAGTATAGAGTCCCTAAAGTACCAACTATAGTTCCTAGAAATAACTATCTTATAATTACCCTACTATTAGAGTAAGGGAAATCTTAGAACCTCCTATAGAAGAGAGTTACTAATAGCCTACTACTTAACTTTCCTAATACTTCTAGAGAAAACTAGGATAACTATTAGGAAGTAGACTATAGATCCTATTACAGAAATATAATAGTATAGCAGGGAGCTTCTAAGAGGAACAAGTACTATTATACTAGAGAGCATAGTAGTATTAGTATCAAAGTACTGTAGATAACTAATACCTTAGTTCTAGCTATCCCTGTTACTTCTATAAGTGAAATATTAATAGTATCTAGGAATATAACAGCTGCATTAATAAGTATATATAGAGCTTAGGTACTAATTATATTTAGCAAGTATATACTTAAAGATTAAGACTATTCCTAGGACAAAATGTTGACTATTATACTTAAGTGACTCTAGGAGCTTAATACAAAGCGCCTTCAGTTGGAATTCAGTGAATTATTCCTGATTTATAAGGCATACTTTGAATTTTAGGTTCTTATCCTAGAGCTAAACTACAAGTTTAGTAGAAGGTATAAAAGTTGGGAGGAATATCTTAATAGGTAACTATCTTAGACAGCCTACTTAGAAGTCTTAATAATAATAGCAAAAGTGAAACTCTAGAGAATAATACTAGCAAATAAAGAGGGACAGCTTAATCTAGAAATCCTAGCTGGGCATTTAGTAGTTATTATTTATTAGTTATTCAGCTTTTCTAAATATAGTACAGCTGAAAATTTCGTTAAGCCTCTTCTTATCTATAATAAAAAGCTAGCCATATAGTTCAAATTAGGCTTAGAATAACTATATTCAACTCCTATACAATGTGTACTAAGCTTAATTACTTAATCTTTACTAGATAATATATATAAGCTTCTTATAGTACTACTACTAGAAGTTATAGCTAAGCCTTTTACATTGCCTATAATTATATATTCCTCTCTACTATTTTATCTTCTTACTAAGTCAAGTATACTGCAAATAGGAGAGTACTTTTAACTTTCTAGACCTATAATAGCTAGATCTATACCTATAGAACCTAGATAAGAATTATAAGTAGTAATACTCTATAGTCTTATACTAGCTTTATCTTACTAACGTTTAGTTACAGATAGGCCTATTATAGAATTAGAGTACTAAATTAATAGATTAGTTATAACCTAAGTAGGAAGGAAAGATAGGCCTTGCATTTATAGTTATAGGGTACTAAGGAAAAGCTAGCTTTTACTACCTATTACTTTTAACGTGTTTACCCCTACTACTCCCTCTAGAGTCTCTAGGAGTAGTATATAGGTAGCATAAGGTATATAAGTAGCTAATTGAGCTATATATAATATATAACTTATATATACTACAGCTATAAATATATGAATCTAGAATAAGATTATAGTAGTCTTAGCTCTATCTTCCCTTCTACCTATTACTAAGGGTGTAATATAAGTAGATTATCTTCTTTAGGGCTTTTAACTTTCTTTATTTTGCTGTTTAACGCGTCACCTACCCCTTATCCTATTTAAAGGTTTTAGAACTAGTATAGACTATTTTTACGCTCTAGCTATTATAGCCCCTAAGTTTACATAAAGAATATAAGTAATCCTTATTATTCTTCCTAAAGCAGTCTTTTAAGTACAAGACTATAATCTCCTCTCCCTTAGATATCTACCTCTTAGCTATTAATATAGATACTAAGCGAGTGGCGCAACCAAGCAAGTGGCGCGCCTTATCAACTTTTTGTGACATATCAACTATTAACTATAATACCTCCACTAACACCTCTTCAATTGCCCTACAACAAACCAGATATTATTCTAGCTATCTGAGCTATTAATTAGAATTAGATTTGGAGTGGACGACGCGCTGCTACTATGTTTAATATCCCTAAAACTATGCTCTATTACTAACGTACTGGACAGGCTATATAACACAATTATAAGCCAAATTCAAAGAGGCTTACTAAGCTAGAAGAGGAGGTAATTAAGAGATATATCCTTGACCTAGATTCGCAAGGATTTGCACCCTCTCTAGCTATTATATAAGATATAGCAAATAAGCTACTTACTAAGTGCACTAGTGGACAGGTTAGTAGAGACTAGCCTAAGAACTTTGTTAACTGGACTGTAAGCCTTAAGACATAATATAATTAACTATATAATTAATAGAGAGCTCTCTATAAGGATCCTAAGACTATTAAGGCCTAGTTTAAGCTTGTACAGCATACTAAGGCGGAGTATAGTATCTATAATAAGGATATATACAACTTTAATAAGGCTAGCTTTATAATAGGCAAGATATTATCTTATCTTATTATTACTAGCTCAGAGAGGCACAGCTAGCTAAAGGCTATATAGCTAGGCAATTATAAGTAGGTTAGCGTAATCTAGGGAATCAATACTACTAGGTAGCTAATCCTACTATTTATTATCTTTATAGGCTAGTACTACCTCTCTACCTAGTACAAAGGTAATAATATACTATATAACTAGGCTATTACAGTTAGTAATAACGGCTGGATAACTAATAAGATAGGAGTTAAGTAGCTAAAGTACTTTATTAAGTACATAGAGGGTAAGAAGGTTAGGGCATATTAGCTACTTATCTTTAACAGCTACAAGAGCTATAACTTACTTAACTTTTAAGATATCTATAAGGAGAATAATATCTTTACTCTCTATATACCACCTTATTTGTTATACCTCCTACAGCTACTTAATATAGGCTACTTCTTACTACTAAAGCATATATATAGGGGTAAGATTAAGAGCCTAATCTATAATAGTATTAATTATATTACAAAGCTTAAATTCCTACCAGCCTTCTGTACTGCCTATAATTAATTAATTATAAAGGATAATATCTATATAAGCTTTCAAGGCACTGGCCTAGTCCTATATAATCTAGAGGTAGTAATATTAAAGCTTAATATAAAGCTTTATACGCCAATACCACCTACGCCTAAGGTTACTATATAGGAAGCTAAAACACCTAGTAACATGCTTAAATTAGAGGCTTAATCAACGCTGATCTATGATTGTATACAGAAGCATTAGAACTTATTACCTACCTCTATTATTGCAGCGCTTAATCAGCTCAAAAAGGGCACTAAGGTAATAGTATACTTAGCTATGCTTATGTATAAGTGGATTATAAGTCTTAAGAGAGCAAATAAGGCTACTATAGAGTATAAAAAGTATAAAAAGAAGTGGATCCAGAAGTGAGGCACCTTAACAAAGGCAGAGGGAGAGGATATTATTGCTGAAAAGGAGGCTGAGTAGTAGCTAGAGGAGGAAACGTGTCAAGGTAAGGTATAATCAGGAGTAAGCTAGTAGGCTTTAGCACGCTGTATATGCTATAGAGAGATTAGCTACAACTTACAAACCTGCTAGAAGTATACTATAGATACTACTTAATCTATAATAGCTACTATATTAATATTATCTTATTGTATTATTGAGATAGATTACTATAGAGGTAGAGAGAGTTGATAAGGCGTACCACTCGCTTGGTTACGTCACTCGCTTAGTATCTACGTTACCCTAATTCTCTATACTTAGCTATATACCTTAGGCTGTAGTATAAATACTATATTTAGATAGCAGTTATAATTAACTCTAGATACAGGTCCTATTAGTAGATATAGTACTAATTTTACTTTAATTATAGAGTTAAGCTCTTCTTTAGCCTCAAGCTTCCTAATTTAATTATTACTACACTAGATAGGGAAACTAAGTAGTCTATAGATGGGGGTGTTAATCTCTATATCCTCTAGTACTAATATAGAAGCCTCTAGTACTAGTGTATACTAGTATATTAGTATTATAGAAATGGCTGGTTTACTGCAGAGGTTTTGTTAATATACTCCTAGTAATTCCTCTAGATATAGCTTTCTCTACTCTAGGGCCCTAAACTCAGGTATATATTAATATAGCTCTTGCCCTAGGACCTGAGATGCATCTCTATAGATTATCCTACTAATAAATATATATATCCAATACTCATCACTTTATATTTATCATCTATTTAGGAACTAGGTTATATTATTAGCTAAATCTACAACTAGGATAGAAAGTGTACAGGTTTTAGGAGCAAGTAATCTAGGTCGCTTACTACTTAAGCATAGCTATTATTAGTTATCCTACTATTTGAAAGGTGATAGGTAAGTTCTAGTAGGTAGATATAGTACTCTAGAAAATGAACTCTTATTGTAATAGTTTATTAGCTATTCTTTGTTACTAATTAGGTAAGAGCTAGCAGAAGAGCTTAATAGAAAGGAATTATAGTTAGCTACAGGTATAAAGCAGCATTGTATATATACTACTAACTTTATAGAAGACTTTAGGTTTAATATTAAATAGCTAATCTTAATAGTAGGTTACTCTTTTATGCTTACTCCTCTATGCTATAGCAAGGTATACTAACTAAGAGTATACTATCTACCTTTGTATATCTATCTAGGGGGTAGTAGTATATAGCAGGGCTATATTATATTAAGCTAGTGTATTAGGGGCTGTATTATAACTTATCCTATAAATAAGTTACTAATACATTAAGGTAGGGGTAAGGTAATAAAGGGTATAATAGGAATAGAAGGTTAACCTTAGTAGTATCCTCTGTAAGGATAGAAAATATAGATCCTAGATAATATAGACCTATAAGGAGCTATCTTTCCTTTAATATAATAAGCCTATAAGAGGATATTATAGTATTTATAATATAGTAGAAGTATTTAAACAGAAGGAGTTCTACAAGAAAGGGGGTAGAAAGGATATACCACCTAAGTTCTATGTATTTCAGAGATCTTAGATAGCCTAAGTTAGAGTAATCTCCTTTATTTAGTCTATAAGTAAGGTTCTTAAAGGTATTATTAAGAGGATTATAAGACCTCTTACCTACTAGATAATAAATATATAGTATAACTAATCCTCTACAGCGCCCTATTCTTCAGCTAGGGCTATAACCCTTATATATTTAAGGTTACTAAGTATATTACTTACAAGGATTGTATTAGGATATAGTATCTTATATATCTATTAGGGCTACCTATAATACAGCACTAGCACAGCTCCCCTTCTATCTCTAGGAGGTAGGTATATATTGCTTCTATTATATAGATATATAGGCATCTTTTGCCTTTTCCTAAGGCTGCTGCCTAGGAATAACTTGTATTAAAAATGTTCCAATTTTCCTTCTATTACTAGACTGCTCTCTATCCCTCTTACTATCTCCTTCTATTAGAAAAGAACTACTCTGCTATACTTATAAAGCCCTCTAATACTATCTATTAAGTTATTATTTACAACTCTCTAGTTAGACTTATATAATAAAGAATACCTATTAATTAAAATACATAAAAGCCCTATAGACCCAGCCTAGAACAGCTAATAGTAGGCTATCTAATACTGCTTAGAATGAATATAATACTATCTTAAACGTATTAGGTTTTATCTAGGCCTATACCTAAGTAGAGTAGAATGCACTTGTAATAATATAAGTTAGGTAAGTAATCTATATACTTAGCACAAGTGAAGGCATAAATATTAAGAAACCTAGATAATACTAATAAATAATAGAAGAGTAGTAACAGACGCTAAAGTAATAGCTGGTAACAATTCTACTCTATAATTAACTACTATCCTACTACTAGAATCCAGCCAAAACTATCTATCCCTTAGCTCTAAAAAGAAATACTCTGCTAATATAGAACTCTAAGCTTAATAAGGGAAGGCTATTTATCCTATAGAATTTTATAATCCCCTCCCTTCTCTAAAGTAGATACCTCTAGAGAGCTCCTAAAGCACTGCCAGTCCCTACTATATAATTCTTAGGCTATTATTAGAGTAGTCTATTAAATATGTACAGAGTTATTCTATAGCTTCTAAACCCTATAGTCTCTATTCCTATTAGGATAATCTAGTAACTCCTCCCCTATCTTTTTATTATAGAACCTAGCCTACTCCTCTTTCCCTAGTTATATTCTACTAATCTAGCTCTAGTAGACTAGAAAAACATTATATAGGGTATTCTAAGCTCCTCCTTTAGCTGGAATCTTAGATTATTTTGTAGGACTAGCTTATATTAGAGGCAGAGTCTATATATACTAGCTTAACTAAGGTAGAGTATAGATATTCTTATATTAATCAAGTAGAGGTAGCTAAAATGCAGGATCCTAATATAAATCTAAGACTAAGAAAGGAATACTAGCAAGCCTTAACTACCCTTTACTAGACTCTCCTCTATAAGTACTATAACTTCTTTATAAATTCATAGTACCTATTAGCCTCTAATACCTTATAATAACTTACTATAAATTACTCTATACTAGAATATATATAGAAGTATAGGATTTATCTATTCCTAGAGCTCTTATACTAGTAGCTACTAGATAGTATTAAATATATACTTGTATTTATCTATCTTGTATATTAGATAATAGCTCTTTTCTATAAGATAGTAGCCTCCTTTAAAGCTATATAGATTAAGTGCTTAGGGGACCTAAGTTGTTACTACATAGCTATAGAGGATAAAAACACCTAGGATTAAAAGGAATAGGTTAGTATTAGGGTGTTGTAGTACAACAAAGCTACTAACAAAAATCCTTCTATTAGATAGCTCTATTATTACCTTGTAATTCTAGTTAGACTAAATGCTTTACAGCAGCTATACTACTATACCTAGTCTCTAGTATATATTAAGCCTTTCCCTAGTACACAGGAGTCCATTATAACATTACTAGATCCTATTCTTAAACACTAGAATAGTACTTATACTTAGATATAGCTAGTTGAAATAAGCTTTATCTAAGCTTATAGGGTTCTCTTTAAGAGGTTATCTAGAGACTGCTTTAAAGACGTAAGATATTCCTTCTACAGCTAGCTAGATAATTATATTAGCTATATAACTATAAAATAGAAAGAATAGGGTGTCTATATTACTATCACTAATATTACTACCCTTTTCTAATATAGTTCTAATAATTCTACTCTTTGTATAGTTCTTAACCTTTATTATTAATATAATCTAAGGAATCTAGCCTTATAACTATCTTCTACTCCTCTAGATAATAATTCCTCTCCTATCTACTAAGAGTTAGCTACACCCCCTATTATAGAGGCTAATATTCTATCCTAACTTAAGGTTCTCTCCTATAATACTACTTTCTCTAGAGCCTACCTTCTTACTATATCTACCCTCTCTCTTATCCTTCAGTGTATTAGCAACAATAACATTCTTCCTTATCTCTATATTTTGCTTTCTTTTTTCGCTTACCTTGCTTCTATTAAACCTACTATATACCTTATTAATTATACTCCTTAGTCTAAAATTACCCTAGTTCTTAATTTATTACTAAATACTAATAGAACTTAGTACTTGTTAAATATTTTTCCTACTAATATAGGTAATAATATATAACCCCTACCTAAGGATTATCTTATATATAGTTAGATCTAGACTTAGTCTTACTTTCTAGAGAACTAGTTCATTAGGGAGCTAGATAAGGAGGAATAGTATCTAGAGTTGGCTAGTACTATTAAGTTAAGGACAGAGAGGATTATACAGCTAGGTTACTATCTTACTATTATATATATCTAGTATTAATAAACTACTTTAAATCTTTCTAACTCTCTTTAGTATAAATACTGGATATTCTATAATTTATAGACTTATCTATTTTCTATAGTTACCTCTTCTAGACCTAGGTAAGGAAAATTGGTATTAGAAGATATTATACTACCTGTGCAAGGTAATGTATAAAGGGGACTATCTAAGAAGAGTATTATTAGGTAATTAACTACTTATATTTAAGATACTAAAGTTAAATACACTAAATTATAAGGGTTCTATATCTAGTCTATATAACGTGTTTTATAAGCGAGTCGCCATTACAAGCGAGTCGCCAGCCCCACCAACTTCGTGCACCTCTATAGCTGCACATCTCAACCACGTTTTAAGATAATATAGAGAAATTAATAAAATAGATTAAGCAGTATCTAAGGTATCTTTTTTGCACGTACGTGAGTTATGCCCAGTCTCTCTGCACCTCTTGCAGCGCGCTAGAGCCTAGCGGCTAAGGCCTGATTGCTCTCCACCTTGACGCCATTCACGCTCTTTCTACTAGTTAGCCTCCTTTTGGGCAAGTATATCCTCTCCCTCTCCCTTTGTTA
>ML977707.1:0-10697 GCA_010015725.1 Amniculicola lignicola CBS 123094 | reverse complement strand
CCTTATACTAATAAAAGATACTCCCTGCCTATAGATATCTAATTAGCTGATTATCTTCTTCTATATTAATGATATTATTATTCTAGTAAAACCAGCCTATATTACAGCAATGGATGATTTTGAACAGAAACTGCTTAAGAAATATAAGATTAGAGCTCTAGGAGACCTATTAACCTTCTATAGGATATAAATCCATAGAGATTAATAAATAGGGTAAATTTGGCTCTTATAAGCTTTATATATTAATAAACTCAGCCTTAGATTTTAATCCTCTAAGTTAATTACTGGAAAAAGGTTTCCACTAACACTAATACCTATTAAGGAGCTGCTTCCATCTAACCAGCCTATAGATTAAGTAAATATACATTAATATTCTCAGCTGGTTAGCTTAATTGGATATATTACAGTGGTATTACAACCTGATATTATAAAATCTTACTCTAAATTAGCTGAGTTTCTTATAAATCCATCATCTTATCACATTACTATAGCCTATTAGGTAATTAACTACCTTATAGGAACAAGGGATCTATTAATCTACTATAATTTATCAATTACAACTAACTTAGCCTATATTAATAAGGAACCTACCTTCCTTAGAGTAGCTAATACCTCCTACATAGATTACAAAATAATATATAAAAGCTCTTAGGGGTATATCTTCTTCCTATTTAGAGGACTAATTAATTGGAAGGTAACCCTATAACGCTGTGTTACTAAATTAATAACTAAGGTAGAGCTGATTATAGCCTTATTAGCTAGTACTAAGTTGATTTAGTAGTAGTAAGTATTTAAAGACCTTAAGTTTAACCCTAATAATAAGCAAATCCTATATTATAATAATAAACAAATAATCTGACTAGTTACTAAGGTAACGCCTAGACTAAAAACTACCCTATATCACGTGGATATCTATTACTACTAGCTCTAAGAAGGAGTACAGAATAATACTATTAATCTAGCCTATATCTAATCAAATAATTAGCCAGCTAATAGCCTTACAAAGCTCCTTCCTTAGTAATACTATAAGAATTAGCTATCCTTACTATATATGGAAAAATTTCCAATTAAAACAAATTAACTAAATGAACCTCCTTAGGATGAAAAATAGGCAGCCTTATTTAGTAACCTCCTTAGGATAAAAAATAGGCAGCCTTATTTAGTAACCTCCTTAGGATAAAAAACAGGCAACCTTATTTGTTAAGATAATAAACCGCCAACCTCATTAAGATGAAAAATCAGCCTTATTGAGATAATAAACTGCTGACCTTATTAAGATAAAAAATCAGCCTTATTAAGATAATAAACCACTGACCCTATTAAGATAAGAAAGATATTTCCTATATTTCCTATATATATTAGATACTCTTTCTCTTATTTTACTAGTAAAGCTAGGTTTTAGAGAGTTTTATTAAGGCTGATATTATTAATATTATTACTTATATCCATTAAAACCTTATATAGATAAACTAGCTGAGTTGTTAGCTTTAAATAAGTTTGAATCTAAAGGGGGTATATAAGCTAGATATAAGCCTTAGTATATATCTTAGCATTATATATACTTAGCCTATATTAGTATCTTAAGCTTGATTAATTAGAATAATAGACTAATTCCTTTAACCTTAACCTGTACTACTACTAAGCTTATAAGATAGTATCTTAAAAATTAGATAATAGGTTTAGGATAGGGATAATATTAAAATATATCTACTTTTATTAGTATATAACCTAGGCTATAGATACTATTATAATAAATATACCTATCTACTTTTCCCTCCTCCTCCTCCCCCTACCTAACGCCCCTATCCTTAAATAGAGCACCTACCTTATATATACTAGACCTAGTCTATATCTATAAGGGGTTATTATTAATACTAGTAAGACTAATATTTTACTATACTAATCCTCTATACTAATCCTCTATAGCCCTTTAGCTTAATAAAAGTAGGAGAGATAGTAGTAAAGATTATAAGAGGAGATAACGTAGTATTTTATATACTATGCCTAAGTATATACCTATATATATAATCTAGAAGAGTAATAAGAATTATAATAGGACTTAAGATAGGTAATAAGATAGTCTTATTAAAGAATTTATTATACTATAATAGCTTAGCTAACTATATTATAAGCCTATTAGTATAATATATTATTATCCTTAATAGTTATTACCCTTCCTCCTCTTTGCCTATTATCCTTACTACCTATTCTTATTATAGGTCTAGCCCTCTATATCTAGCTTAATAGTATAGAAATTATTATACTATAACAGCTTAGCTAACTATATTATAAGCTTATTAGTCTATAATATAAAGACTATTTAGATAGTATTAGGGTCTCTAGAATTAACTATAAGCTAGTGTAGCTACTAGCTAGTAAGGAAGAATACTATATCCCCTAGGCGTATATAGAGCTAGTAGCTAGTCTTAGGAAGCTTAAGTAGGCCACCTATACTAAGGATGAGGATTATTAAGTAAAAATAGCCTGTGAATATTAGTAGCAATTATTATTTCTATAGCTTAATATACTATTATCTCCTATATTATAGTAATAGCCTTTGCCTGTGCCTGTAGATATAGACACTGCTATTATACTCCCAATACTGCCTAAGTAGAAGGAGGATGTGTAGTCTGGATCCTTAGTAAACCATGCCCAATATGCCTCTGCGGTTTTCTATTTGTTAACGCTAGAGAGAGAGAGTTTCAAGACATCCCTGTAGCTGCATCTTATTCAGTTGTAGGTCAGCTCATCAACTTTGTAGAGGTATATAGTGGCCTTGGCAAGGCTCCGATCTAGTATTTGTATGAGGTTCTTAATGCCCCTATCTAGGGCAGGCTTCTTCTGTATACACCCGGCGGATACAAACAGCGCACTAGAATACCTGCGCTATAACCCAATCCAGGATTGAAGGAAGGTGTCACTATAAGCGGCTGTTGTTTTGAACGGCATGTTAGGCTGTTGTTGTTGTTGTCAGTATGCTTGCAAGAAAAGATCTCTCGTAGAATATGCATTTTTAAGCTCTAGTACCTGGTCTAGTAGCTTCTGCGCCTTATTCCTAGGTATGCAGTTGGGGAAGCGGATTGCAGCGTATCATGGGATGTCAGAGTTGGCTATGTAATTTGGGTTCGGGATGCCAGCGTGGGTGATGGAGCCGCTGTGAGTAATAGTTGTCATTGGCCTGTCCTTGATCGCTGTTGAGCTGCCTTCTTCAGGCGAGGTGCCTGCTTTGGGCCGAACTTGGACTCTGCAAGGTATACGCGTGGCTCAGCATGGACCTGGAAGGGAAGGCGATGCCGGATCTGCCTCTGCATCTCCATGAACTGCTCCTTGGCCTGCCGCCTGCGGTCTTTAGTTTCGCGCTTCTTCGCCTGCCGCCTAGAGGTGCTGGACTGCGGTTGCATGTCGAAGACGGTTTGTGAGCCGTGAGCAAGAGCCGCGAGGGCGAGCGGCGAGGAGGGGCGGCGAGGAGGGGCGACGAGGAGGGTCAGCAGGGAGGGGCGGCGAAGGGTTGATGGGTGACGGGTGAAAAAGCTACGAGGTGAGTGTGGAGAGGGGGCCTTGGTGTCGGCGGCGAGGCCAAAAAAAAGCCAACGGGAAGGTTGAGAGCCGGCCGAAGCACGAAGCCGCTGGCTGCGTCGCCTAAGCAGCCAGGCTCTCTCGAGCTCTGGGCGAGGGGAAATAACGCAGTCTGATGGGGCAGAATCCGCAACAGCAGTCACAAGAGAGGCAGGAAGTCAGTAGAAGAATATCAGGCTGGGTTGATTGTAGGAGCTACGGTAGCAAGACGATATATACTGTCACTCTGCCACGGCGCTATCCTACAATCGGATTGGCTTGCTGGCCGTCATACTTGCAGTACTGCATCTGCCTATATCCAATTGAACCACTAGCGGCTATCCCAGGTGGTTTTTCCCCAAGCAATTCCACCCCCTGTAGTGCCATCCCTGGTGGTTTTTACAATCCCAAGTGGTTTTTTCGTCATCCCATGTGGTTCCCCGCGCTAGTGCTGATGAAAGTCATCCCCGCACTTTGGCTTAGCGCATAATACACAAACGCGCTACATCGCCAAGGCACGTGACATAAGTCCAAGCAGATCTCGCTGTGTTGTCGCATTGTTCTGTTGCTACAGTACCATCCAACAGCAGGTCAGCTGTGTGTGCTTGACATCGATGAAGTCTCTGTACCATCGAAGAGGATCGAGTGGTGGGGTTAAGGCTCTGATAGAAGATAATGTGGCAGGGATCAGCCATCACATGAGGTAGTTCTGGGTACACTGGAGGCAGTTCTGTAAGGCTAGATCTAGCTACAGTATGGTTTGTGCACATGCGAGGGATAATAAGCGGGCGGCGTGCTTTAGGGACTAGAAATGGGCCCTTTCTATTTTGAGACTCTTCCTAGGGACCGAAACCTGTCCCCATTAACGCTCTCCTCCACGTGCACACTTGCCTCTTACGCCCACTCCTTATAACTTCAACCTCATAGTTCCCACCTCATTTGTTGCATCTCTGCAAAGGAGGGCCTAAACATATATTTGAGCTTGCAGTGGCTAAAGCTCGTATTTGATGCCCAAACTAAACAGCGTGCCAATAATAAACCACGCATGTTGATATAGGACGGCTTCGGCACGCGCGAGACTCTCGAAATCTTGGAGTTTTGTTTCGAAAATAATATCATTCTGTGCCGTATGGCCCCTCATACCTCCCACAAGCTTCAGCCTTGTGATGTCGCAGTATTTGGCCCGCTAAAAGCAGCCTACCGTGAGAAAGTTGAACGAATGGAGCGAGGAGGTGTAAACATGATTGGAAAGTAATATTTCACTTATCTGTACAGCCCTGCAAGGGAAAAGGCGCTTACTAAGAGAAACATTCTCGCGGCATGGAGAGGTAGCAGTTTATTCCCATTCAACCCCAACCGAGTTCTCGCCGATACGCCTAATTCACCTGCCGAACTAACTATTCCGAAAGCTGATGAAATGAGATTGGGTCTTGTCCGCAATATGAAGCACAACCAACGCCCGTAACGCCAGTGTTAACAGAGGCTCTGAGCTCGCTCCTCAGTATGATCAAACAGGTTCCGAATGGAGCAAGCAGCCAGCACAAAGAGAGGCTCCAACAGAAGGTCAACAATGCCGCCCAAACCTTTCTTGCCAAACATGCCCTCCTCGACGATCGAAATCAATTCCTAGCCAAATTAAACGACGAAGGCAGAGCTCGCCGATCAACCAAGCCAGCGATACTAGGAGAGGCGAAGGCGATGAGGTATGAAGACCTCGAGAAGGCGCGAGCGGAGCGTACTGTGAAAGAGCCCAAGAAGGCTGAGAAAGAGGCTAAGAAGGCTGCTAAAGGGCCCAAGAATGTCGCGAGTGGTACGGCAGAGGCAGAGGAAGCTACCGCGGGGTAAGAAAAGACACGGTCAGAAGCGGAAGAGTACTGCATCAGATGTACCAGAGCCGAAGGCTAAAGCGGCGCGGATTAGCGAAGCGCAGGTTGATGAGGATGAGGTTATGCCAGAGCCATGGAGAGCTCCAGTGGCGCGGATGTGGTAGCGGAGGAACCTAAAACATAATTAATCCAGCAACACCCCTAAAGCTTGTAGAAAGCGTACGCATTACCTCTAAGTAGATCCTTCGCTAATTTGACGATGCGGGTGACCCCCCCGTACATACCGGGCATTTGCCTGGCTTCGTCTCTCCTGGTTGTTGTGCCCTTCCCCGCTGAGCTGCGGGGCAGCATTGACCACGAGTTCTAGCAGCAGCACACCAAGTGATATCCACCGCTCGATCGCAGCCACAACCTTCGAACCTGTAAAACTGGTCGTCACACATTTTTGGGGTGCAGTGTTGAAAAGCGGGAAGGTCGAAGTTCTGCGGGATGATGGGCGTGGGTGAGGACGGTCTGCAGCGGTTGACCTTAGTCGGCTGACTAATTAAGTAATAAGCGACGTCTCTACGTGGTCTTGGGCTCAGCGGATAACAAAACCCAAACCCCGCTACCCTACTCAAACCATATTACCTGTACACATGGATGCTCAGGCCCAACAAATACTATCTCAAGGGGAAGCTGTCCGGCTTTGCTTCCGCTTCAAACCTCAGGATATCCCCGGCATACCAGGCGCCCGTTCAATAACTGTTGCAAATGCCTTTATGCAGCTGAACTTTAAAAGGAACTTCGACTGGGACAAGGACTATGTCTATACACCAGCAGGCATAGATGAGGTCAAAGACGGAACAAGAAGGAAACTATATATGTTCCTTGATGTCAATAAGCACGCAAACCCTACATTTCAGACCCTGCTCTGCTATCAAGTCGCTAAAGGAAGCCCAATGTATAGTGTCCCTTCTGCAGCGTATATGCTAGCTGACATATTGAATAGGACATTTGAGGAGACTAAGTTCAATGGAGTACGCAATTACTCAGATATGTTCCCATGGGGTGGGCGCGACACCAGGGCAGCTTAAAAGAAATACTGTAATTACACACAGTATGCCCCGAAGTTCAAGGCATGGATCAACGAGTGGTAGATTTAGGAAGACTAGTGCTACTCCATCATCAGCGGCATATGTAATGTGCGAATGAATTTGCCGAGTGATTGATAAAAGTCCCTGGGACTGCAACGTGCCTCTCTCATAGGAGAATCCTGCGCGGGACTACATCCTTCAGGGTGTGCTTCCCAACTAGCCAAGTTAGTCTCGACGTGTGCCATCTCTTTCTAATTCTGAGATAGCTTCATCAATTTTGACGAAACTCTTGCAGCGACGTGTCGACAACAGTGAGGATTAAGAACAGGGCAGCGACGGCGAAGAGTTTAAAAGTCAGTGATGATACTCGCCAGATGCTTTTGATCTAGCTTATGGTGCGCAAAGTCTCGGGATTACGTTGAACACACTGCATGTTCGCGGACGTTTACCACTGGGGTGTCTATTAGGATTTTGTCACGTGACTGGTATCTGAGTGGCAACTTAATCACGTGACTGAATCCTGACAGACACCCCGGTGGTAGAAACGCGGGCGTTCACTTTTGATGCTCAAGGTAACGCATAGTTTTCACCACCAACAATGTGTAGTAACACCCTGGGATGAACAGATGATTGCAATGAGGATCTTTAATCAGTAAGATGTATTAGTTGGCTATCTATACAACACTACCTCACACCCACAGTTCAAAAGCTATACGTTGTCTCTCCTGCGCAAACACAGAAGATCTAGCACCTCCCTGCTTAAGGACACTATCTTCTAACCTCTTCCTCTTTTGATTCGCACAGATCGATCCTAAGACAGGGCATGGCTCAACAATCTCTGCCCACTCAAAATCAATTACTATTACCCATCTCGTCTCCTCATTCCACAGCATATTGCAAGGCATAAGATCTTTATATAACACCCTAAGTTTATACACTACTTGAGCTGAGTAGTTAACATACCCAGCAAGCGAGCCGTCCAGGCAAGCGAGTCGTCTATGCTACTAACTTCTGCAATGCTTACAGCAGTCTATCTTCACAACGTAACAAGATAATATTAATATAGCAGCTGTTCTAGGTTAAGCAGTATCTATAGCATGCTTCTAACACGTTTATAAGTTGTAGCCAGTCTCTCTACAGCATGTACAGTGCGCAGAAGCCTACTGGCTTACACCTAATCACGCCTTACCTTAACGCGTTTCCCCCTCTATCTACTATTCAACCTCCCTTTAAGTAATAATATCCTCTCCCTCAGCCTTTAATAGGGTACCTTACTTCTGAATCCACTTCTTTTTACACTTTTTATGCTCTATAGCAGCCTTATTTACTCTCTTAAGACTTATAATACACTTACGTATAAGTACTACTAAGTACACTATTACCTCAGCACCCTTTTTAAGCTAATTAAGCACTGCAATAATAGAGACAGGTAATAAGCTCTAATACCTCTATATCCAATTACAGATTATTATTGATTAAGCCTCTAATTTGCATATATTACTAGGTATTTTAGCTTCCTATAGGGTAACCTCTAGTATAGGTAGTATTAGTATATAAAGCTTTATATTAAGCTTTAATATTACTACCTCTAGATTATATAGGACTAGGCTAGTGCCTTAAAAGCTTATATAGATATTATCCTTTATAATTAATTAATTATAGGTAGTATAGAAGGTAGGTAGGAATTTAAGCTTAGTAATATAATTAATACTGTTATAGATTAGGCTCTTAATCTAATACCTATATATGTACTTTAGTAGTAAGAAGTAGCCTATATTAAGTAGCTGTAGGAGGTATAACAAATAAGGTAGTATATAGAGGGTAAAGATATTATTCTCTTTATAGAGTTCTTAAAAGTTAAGTAAGTTATAGCTCTTATAGCTATTAAAGATAAGCAGCTAATATACCCTAACCTTCCTACCCTCTAAATACTTAATAAAGTACTTTAGCTACTCAACTCCTATCTTATTAGTTATCCAGCTATTATTAATAACTATAATAGCCTAGTTATATAGTATATTACTGCCCTTATACTAGGTAGAGAGGTAGTACTAGCTAGCAAAGATAATAAATAGTAGGATTAGCTACCTAGCAGCGTTGATTCCCTAGATTATACTAACCCACTTATAATTACCTAGCTGTATAGCCTTTAGCTAGCTATATCTCTCTAAGCTAGTAATAATAAGCTAAGATAATATCTTGCCTATTAGGAAGCTAGCCTTATTAAAGTTGTACGTATCCTTATTATAGATACTATACTCTACCTTTATATATACTATAAGCTTAAACTAGCCCTTAATAGTATTAGGATCCTTATAGAGGGCTCTCTGTTAATTATATAGTTAATTATATTATATCTTAAGGCTTACAGTCTAGTTAACAAAGTTCCTAAGCTACTTCTTACCTACCTAGCTAGTGCTATACTTAGTAAGTAGCTTATTTACTATTTCTTATATAGTACCTAGAGAGGGTATAAAGCCTTGTAAATCTAGGTTAAGTATATATCTAATAATCACCTCCTCTTCTAGCTTAGTAAGCTTCTTTAAGTTAGGCTAGTAATTATATTATATAGGCCTACTAGTATATTAGTTATATATAGTTAATTAGGGGATATTAAATACTATAGTAGCGCGTCTCTTAGTCTTAAACTAGGCTTAATTCATAGCTAAGATAGTAAGGAGAATATCTGCTTTAGGGTAGGTTAGTTACACTTAAGGTAGTAGAGCTATAATAATTAGAAGTTAAGGTATTACAAAAGGTTAGTAGGGTAGATAACTTACTTACCTAGATAACTTACTTACTAGGTATATTAGCCTATTAAATAACATACTACCTATTCTTAGTAGTAAGGTATTAAGTAATAAGCTTCCCCCTAAAACTAAGAAATATTATATAAACAAGTTTATAAATACCCTTATAGTAATATAGAGTCTATAGATCTATACTTCCTAAATAAACTAGTATATAGATACCCTAGATTAGATGGAGGTAGTTATAGATAGTAGCCTCCTATTTAAGTTAATGAATAAAATTAATAGGAGTGCACTTAGTAGCTATAGTATACCTATACAACTTTAAATAAACCTAGAATAGAATACTATATATACTAGGCAGACTTATAGGTTTATAATTAGTATTAAGGTTATCTATAAGTTGCTACTAAATATAGGTAAGGAAGGTAGGTTAATTAATCTAATAGTAGCTTATCCTATAGTCTTATATATTAGGATACTATCTATATATAAATTACTTAGGGGTAATACTTACCTTTGCGTAGCCTTATATAATAAGATTATATAATACCTATATAAAGGCTTAGCAGGAGGTTATACTCTAGAACCTCCTAGCCTTCTATCCTAAGCTAGATATAAATAATAGAACTAGCTAATTATACCCCCTAACTCTAACCTATACATATATATGTAGAATACTTCTTATACCTCTATACCTCTAAACTAGAATATATAGTTATATATTAAAGTCTATTTAATACTAATTAGTAGTTAATTAGCTTTAACTGCAAATTAGCAAGAGTAAAGATAGAGTTACACCTTAGAGAAACCAATCCTCTACTAAGGTCTCTATTTTATTACTAATCCTATTTATGGCTATAGGATAGAGAGATTAACTTTTGCATAAAAGAAGATAGTATAGTATATACCTAGAAAACCCTACTGTATAATTCAGCTAATAGTAAAATAATAATAATATAAATGCTGTAATAGCTCAAGTAAACCAACTAGCTAACACTATACTATCTAAGAACAACTAATCTACATGCTCCCTAATCCTAGATAATAATATAATAGATTCGTATAAGGAAGAAGTACAATTCCTATATTTATATAATAATCTAGTGGAGGAAACTAATATAAGAATATCTACCCTTAGAGGTGCTATCCGCCTCTGATACTAGAATAACTGGATTAATATAGCAAAGGACCTATTAACTATACAACTGAATTTGTACATAGCCTATATCCTTACTAACCTCTGCTATATAAGAGGAATAGCTAATTAATACCTAGATAACTTTGCCCACTACTTCTGTACGTAGGAGGTAGAATATTTTAGAAGAATAACATATATAATCCAACAGGAGCTAAAGGATACAATAAATAACAAAGGGCTATATAGGATTATTAGAATAAATAACAAGGTAGCTATAGAGCTAAAGAGTCTTATATAAGGAGATATAGTAGCTACTATACCCCCTCCTATATAGATAATACTACCTATT
>ML977706.1:19453-56470 GCA_010015725.1 Amniculicola lignicola CBS 123094 | reverse complement strand
AGCGTCTGGAGATACTGCGTTCGCACTGGATACCCCAGACCTCCTCTTAGACCACATCAGAGAGTCCCAAGCCCGGGATGTGGCCTATTCCGGGTATGAGGCGCTGACGCGGCGGGAAGAGGGCGGAGCAGTTAAGGGCACGCCAAACTGGATAGTTGACCCCAGTGGTGTCCTCCGTAGAGATGGGAAAGTGTGGATCCCCGATGACATATCTCTACGGGAAGCCATCCTCATTCGGAATCACGATGACCCGATGGGAGGCCACTATGGCGTTGCAAGGACAGTGGAAGTCCTTAGGCGGAAGTACTTCTGGAAACGCCTCAAAGAAGACGTAAAAACGTATATCCGCCACTGTGCACCTTGTCAGACGAATAAGATTCGTCGGCACAAGCCATGGGGACTGCTGGAACCACTCCCCCTGGCCTCTGAGCCTTGGAAGCACTTCTCCCTTGACTTTGTGACTGATCTGCCAGAGTCGAGGGATGACAACGGCGACACGTACGATGCCGTTCTGGTACTGGTGGACAGATTCTCCAAGTATGCCCGGTACCTCCCCGTGAACAAAACGATCACGGCCCAGCAGCTAGCCGAGCTACTGCTGACGCAAGTTTTCCTGAAGGCAGGGCCACCCGCATCACTGGTGACCGATCGAGGAGCAGTATTCACAAGTCAGTTCTGGTCTGATATCTGTTACTACCTCAAGATCAAGAAACATCTGTCAACAGCATTCCATCCTCAAACTGACGGGCAAACTGAACGCCAGAATCAGGAGATGGAGTCTTACCTCCGGATCTACATGAACCGCGACCAAGACAATTGGGTGGACTTGCTACCCTACGCAGAGTTTGCGTATAACTCCAAAGAACACTCTGCAACGAGGTTCACCCCCATCGAACTCGCTTACGGCTCGAAGCCCTCAAGCTTCGATGGGGTGCCAGACGAACACTGGCTTCGGAGACCTGACCCCTCGCTATGGCAGGACGTCAGGCACACCGGAAGTTCAGCGGACCTACGACGGCAAGTCGTCGCAAAGATGCAGGAGTGGTTTGAGAACTGGGAGACCGCAGCTGCCAACCTCAAGCGAGCACAAGAGCAGTACCAACGTTGGTATAATAAAAAGCGTCTCCCAGCCCACTTCTCACCTGGCGATAAGGTCCTGCTCAACCGGAAGAACATCGCGACGACGAAACCGTCTAAGAAGTTCGACTGCCGTTACCTTGGGCCGTTCACAGTCCTGAAGAAGGTCGGCAAACTAGCATACCTGCTAGATCTCCCCCCGTCGATGGCACGGATCCATCCGGTATTCCACATCTCACTGTTGGAACCATGGAGACCCCCTCCCGAGTCGAGGGGTTTCCAGCCAGGACCCGTAGAGGTTCCGGACCATAACCCAGACCAGGACAGTGCCGCGCACTACGAGGTCGAGGGAATCTTATGTCACAAGGACATCGCGTCCGAACGACATTTCAAGGTCAAATGGCTAGGCTGGCCAGAAGAGAAAGCAACATGGGAACATGAGGCAAATCTTACAAACTGTACCGAAGTACTCCGCGAGTACTGGATCTCCCCTCGAGACGCGTCTCGGGGAAAGGGCGGAGAACGGCCGCGCAGGCCTCGGGGCAGAAAAGGCCCTTCCTAAGACAAAAAGGCTGAGCATGCCAGAAGTCACGGCAAAGGGAGAAGTCTCCCTCATCTCACCGAGTTGGGAATGAGGAGACTATGTATCATAGATTACCGAGTTAGTCAATGAAATACACCACAGCTCTGAAGTACCGAGTACAGAAGAGAAGCACAATGATATTCATCTATCTACAACTCCATAGCGCCTAAACCGAGATCTGGGGAGGCGGAGCGACCAGGAGTCTTCCTACGCTTGATAGGGCTCTCACTCGCATCCATCCCCTCAGACTCGCCAGGGACATGAGTACCATAGTAGTAGAATCGACGCTCACGAGGAGTCAAACCCCCGCTAGAATCCCGGAAGATCGTCTCATGTCGAACGCTGACAACGATGTTGGTAGGGCGACAGAGGCCCACAGAACCGATACCCATCTAAGCATATCAGCGGAAACTCTTCGGGAAGATTCAGGAGCAAGGGCGGACAAACCTCGTAGCGACGCAAATTGTTGTCTGTGGACTGCTCCCGAGCCCGCCGGTAGGCCACAACGTCACCTTGATACATCTCCTTGATCAATCGCTTCTCTTCCTTCTCAGCAGCACCGAAGGCGGGAGCCAACAACCGAGTGTAGCTCCACGCGCGACTCCAGTCACCATGGAGCGTAGCATTCGCCAGCAAGGCAGCCATGAACGCATCGTCAGGAAAAGCGGGCACAGTACCGAACTGGCGGGAGGTATGGCGGCGAGCAATCGAGAGAAGGTATTCGAGGACGTTGACGGCACGACGGAACACAGGCGCAACCTGAACGGGGCGTTAGCGGAGAGATTACGGGGAAAAAAAAACAGAACTACCTGCCTCAATGCAACCCCCAGCCTTTGCGTCCTGACAAGGCTTGCACACAGTCTGCGTGGAAGACGCTACCCGGCAGAACTCGCCAGGATGCAACAGAGCCTTGATGAAGCCCTCGTAGGACCCGTCAGGAATAGTCTTGCTCGTGGACACGAGTCTGACGACGCAACGCTCGCACCTGGACAGTAGTCAGCGGGAATGCACCGCAACACCAACGGGGCGCTGGCGGGAACGATAAAACCCACCAGCAGGCCACCAGCGCAGGCTGCGGCTCCATGTTCGGTGAGAGCGACAACACATAACGTGGAATGGGAGTGTTGAGGACAGCACCAATGGGAACAGTAGTGAAGGATGGCATGATGGGAGCAGGCAGTGATAGGAGCAACTCAGAGCGCTCGTCAAAAAGTAAGGTGTAAGAAGAAGAGTCAACCCTGAGCGGAAAACACCTTTTTATACCCGATCCAAAGCACAGCGCCTGAGTCCCTAAACCACGCTCCGGTGAAGAGCCGCCTACGCCCCGAGAGGCAAACGGCGAACGGCCGACAACTGGAAGAGGAGACTACCAGCCTCCTCACCGGTTATCCATCATGTCGCCCACTCAAGAGGACCTACGGTGGACCTCCCAACAAGCAAACAGCACTCGGTGCCGAGCACACGAGAGGAGCAACCTCTATGCTGTCACATCTACCACTAAGGGAAACTTGGTCACTGTCCAAACACCAAGTCTCCCCCCCGGCGGCCTGTCAAAAGGGCAAGTGGCGGGAAGGCATCGCGCCGATCAGGGGCATCAGATGCACCCAATCAACAAAGCAGAAGGCAGAGGGGTAGACACCGTCAGTAGACTTCACATAAGAGTTAACCCCTTGACAAACCGGCTCTGCAGACAAGCGTACTGCGCGAAAATATCTGCAGGATAATTCGCAAACGGGCCGCGCAAGGCCCGGGCCGTTGGCGGAGGTACACCGCTACGCTATAAGCGTTCATTGGGTCAAGTCAACGATGAAGATCTCAGGACGTCCCCTAATGACGATGCTAAGGGCGGGGAGGCAATTTCTCTGAACCAAGGTTTCTCCCACAGGGAGTTTTCCCAGAGTTCAATTGGCTCCTCTACGAGAAGGACCCCCTATGAGACCGATGGATGCCCGAGAGTAACCCGTTTGACACCCAGTCACGATGACTCGGGCCGAGTCATCAAGAAAGGGGGGGGCAGTTGTCAGGGACATTTCCACATGGGCTCCAACGGAGATCCTACGGATCTCCCTCGGAGGTGCCCCGGGCCAAGACCGGCCCTAATCACCTGACCTATCCTATATATTCTCGGACGTATCCTTGAGGGCTCCTCAAGGATTTGTCTTAATACATACATTTTGCCCTGAACCGAATTGCCTGCCCTAACGTGCCTCACAATCTTAATCCCATTGAGAACGTATGGCGACTACTCAAATATCGCGTCCAGAAGCGATATCCACACACTGAGGAAGAGCTTCGTCAGTATCTAGCTGAGGAGTGGGAGGCGATTACCTTTGACGACTACGCAAAATACATTAAGAATATGAAAGAGCGTTGCTGGGCAGTTATTATGGCAGGTGGTGGGCCTACAAAGTGGTGATTGGTGTAATTTTGTATATAATTTGTATAGAAAAGTCATACGTGATCATCTGACGAATCTGACAAATCTCGGGCAAACTGGTGGAACAGCCCGTACATGATACCCCCTTGTACCAAAATAACCCAATTACGAAGAAAATCATCACGCAAACGGTGGCTGTGTGGCTGTGTCTACCTCGTATGGCGCGTCTGAATCTCACGTCACGTGGGTAAACGCTACGTACCGCTCCCATCCAGCTCATCCTTCAATCCTTGGGTCATCATCCTTTGCTCTCCGGTCCCTCTCGGAGCGTCCGTCGCGCTCCCAAGCACCATCACCACGGTGGCTCGAACTTCAAAATGCAAATTCCGGTATACGACTAGACTCTCGTAATCCCCAAGCACCCGGTTCTCACCCAGTTCACTCATCACGGTTCTCTTCTGCCGACTTCCACATCCATCAGGCAACCCGCTCCGCTCCACTCTTCACTCCACTCTTTCCTCTCCGCCTTCGTGCATACGTGGTTCGCGATGAGGCAGCAATCTTGATATGACGCCGTGTCGTGTCGCCGTGCCACCTAACGGGTTACATGCCCTCATAATCAATATCAATAACAGTGTAATCCTGAATATGACGGTGGGGTACGCGGTACGACATATTCGCACAGCACATTCAAATAACGTTCTCACTCATACGCGGCGCGCGATCGTCGTCGCTTCGGCAATGTCGGCATGGGTCAGCACGAGATAGACGCCGGGAAGGCTGTGTACATGATGTGATATATGGACTGTATTGGGGAAGGAAGAGCGTTCGTCATTGTGTGGGGCGTCGTACCCATGTGGAAAGGAGCTGGATGCCATGCTGTCGGTTTTTTTTCTTCAGAAACATGTGTATGTCTAACGACTGCCTGCCTACCTGTGTACCCATTCGAGAGGTACAGATCAAGACTGATTCAGTGTGATAATATCGAAGGATTTATGCTCCCAGTGCTTGGAATTCTTAGCCCCATCGATCAAACTGAGGAATATTGCCAGCCCCCATCTCGACCTCACCACCCACACTAATCCCGATAGTCAGGAGGCGCGCAAAGCAGAAATAACAGCATGGTGAGATCAAACGGGTACGCGGCAGAAACACTGGATTAGTTTGTCTCGCGCATGAGTAGGTGCCGTGTGCCCGAGGTGAACACGAGACCTTGATACGAGGTCGACGTGTTCTTTGTGGCGAGTTTGCTCGAAACGGAAATATCAAATTATTGGAAGGAAGGGTGCCTGAACGCGTAAGATGCGAGATGGTGAATGGTGCGATGGAATGAATACCTATCTCGTGACTCCAACAAATTTGGTTGAGGGCTGCTATGATCGGTTTCCTTTGTTCATGTCACAGCAGGGTCCAAACCACCAAAAGTTAAAGGAGTGTAAATAGTTTGATAATTAGATAATATGCAAGCCTATGGCTATCCCGTGTATGTAAATACTGTTATCCCATGCATCGCTAAAATCCCAAAATCCCAATGCAAAAAACAGGCATCTATCTATGATACAACCAAACGCCTCTCCAAAATATCAAAAAACACCGCTGGCAATGCAAGGCCAAGGAATGTCCGCTAACCCCAACCCATTCTAAGGAGTGATTAAGTAGGTCGTGTAATGATTAGCCATTAATGTAATAACCCTGAGCCTGTAATTTTGTATCCGAATCGAATAGATGCAAATGTATGCTGTAAACGCCGTCTGCCATGAAATTGTTGTGGTCGTTAGTTGACTGCGACACTTAGTATCCATAGGGGTGGGAGTAGCCAGTGCCGGTAGGTTGAGGGGGAACCTTGGTAGAGTAGGCGGAGCTGGAGTGCTCCTCCTTAGTGGGATACGGAATGTAGCCAGTGGAGTGGGGGATGCTGTACTCGCTGCTTCCACCGGTAGGATACACAGGAGTGCTGTGAGGCGGCTTGGGGCCGACAGAAGTGCTGTAGTGGGGCTTGGGACCCTCTGAGTATCCAGTGGGAGTGCTGGTCACGGTGATGGTGGTCTTGGTGCCGTGTTCGGTGACGGTGTATGTCTTGGTCTCGCAAGCGTAGCACGGCTCGGGGATGACAGTAACGTAGACGGTGACGGGCGCCGGGCACTCAGAAGCAGGAGTAACGACAGGAGGATAGGGAGTCACAACCGGGGGCAGAGTGTGAGGAGTGTAGATCGGAGTCTCGGTCGGGTAGACAACGGTGGTCGAGACATAAGTGGTGGGGTAGTAGGTTGGCGTCAGGTAGGTAGAGTAGATCACCGAGTAACCGCTGTAGCCAACAGAAGTGGAGCAAGGAACGAAAGAGTAGGTAGTCTTGGTGATAGTTGTGATGATGGTCTCTGGCTTATAACCCTCAGCAGTGCTCGAAGGAGCAGGGGTAGGGTGGTAATGGCATCCAGCCTTGCAAGACGTGATAGTGAGAGTGCTGGTCGTCAGGTGGGTGATCGTCTTTGTTCCATGGGTCTCTGTGACGGGGCAAACGGTCGTAGTTGTGTAGGTCGTGATGACTTCGGTCTCTGTTCCGGGGTAGCCAGTCGAGTATGGTGGGTGAGGGGGCTTGGAAGACGAGCTGTAGGAAGCCGTGGGATAGTAGTGATCTTCGCTAGAGCTTGAAGAGTGACCCGTAGGGTAGTAGCGCGAAGAGGACGATGGAGTATAGACAGGATAGCCCTCAGACGAAGAGGAGGGAGTGTACACTGGGTAGCTCTCGGACGAAGAGGATGGCGTGTAGACGGGGTAGCTCTCAGACGATGAAGAGGGTGTGTAGATTGGGTAGCTCTCAGACGATGAAGAGGGTGTGTACACTGGGTAGCTCTCAGAGGAAGAGGATGGCGTATACACTGGGTAGCTCTCAGACGAAGAGGACGGCGTGTAGACGGGGTAGCTCTCGGAGGAAGAGGATGGTGTATACACTGGGTAGCTCTCAGATGAAGAGGAAGATGGCGTATATACTGGATAGCCCTCAGTAGAGGAGGATGGTGTGTACACTGGGTAGCCCTCGGACGATGAAGATGAAGGGGTGTAGACAGGGTAGCCTTCAGTGGAAGATGAGGGCGTGTAGACTGGGTAGCCTTCAGTGGAAGATGAGGGCGTGTAGACTGGGTAACCCTCAGTGGAAGAGGATGGAGTGTACACAGGGTAGCCCTCAGTTGAGGAGGAAGGCACATATGGAACATAGGGCGAAGAAGAGGGGGTTGGGATAGGCGTCGGCGAGGAGGAAGGAGTATTGACAGGATATCCATAGTAATCCCTAGGCTCCACAGGGTTGGCGACGGCAGCGCCAACCATGGCCGCGAGAGCGACTGAAACGGAACGCATCTTGAGGGCCGCGGGTTTGTCGACTGAGATGGTGATGTTTGACGGTTTTCAAGGGGAAGTGTCAAGGGTTGTCAAGAGTCAAGAATCTGATATTGGACTGCAGGAGATCGAAGGTGAGCGAATGTCTGATCTGAAGTACAAGATCGAAGCGAATGTAGCAAGGAAATGCTGTATTGGTTGGATTGTTGATGATGAGAAATCTATTGGAGCTCAGGACGGTAGCTTCTTTATACCTCACGCTTCCTCCTGGAGGGTCACAATCTACGAGCTTCGATTGCTGATCAAAATTAGCGTCACGCCTTTGTCAACACCGTGCACAGTCACCGTGTCTCTCACACGCTCGCCATGTTGCCTCGCGAGAGTACCCATTCTGGAGAATACGGTGAGTCGATAGTGCGAGTGGGGTGCTGAAGCTGAGAAGGGACGAGTCGGCACAGCCCTGCCGCAACTCGGTGGTGGCTAATGCACAAGAGCCTCTTGCTTTGTTTCTGGGAACCGCTCCTGACGCGATGATTGGCAAGCAGCTCGTGCGCGCGGGTGTGGCTGGGAATGTGCTCGGAGACGAGCGTAGGCCTAGTGGAGAGCGTTGTTTTTCGGTCGCCAGCTGGCCGCCACCGAACGTTGCAATCGAACCCATGTCGCGCCTATTTTTGGACTCTCGTTTAGTCAACGCGTTCCCTGCTGCGGCTTAGCGTGCTGTGGTTTCCTCGCTTTCCACGAGATTCGGCAACGACATGTCATTTCTAGTTAGCCCATTACCCTTCACTACGACCCTGCCATCCGCGATCACCAGCGTTCTTCGGCGCCACATCCACGCTTCGTGCCAGTCTCTCGACCTTGTCACCTGTCAGGTAAGCCACTGCTCTATTCTTGCACAGAGACAATACAATGCTCTTTGATCGCGTCTATCGCCAACTGCTTTGTTCAGCCTGCTGACAGCCATACGAAAAAACCGTCGCGCAGTTCCAGCCAGCCCTGATGTGGATGGAGATTGATCCGCGCCTCATGAGAGCTCTGATATCGAGCTTGACGTGCGCTTTGTTTTCCTAATTGGATCAAGTCCCAGTATCTGTCAATGAATGCAACTGCGTTGTATTCCATGCTGACTTGCAGCCCGCTAGCTCCGCGCCAAGACTGTTTAGGAGGTCAAGGCGGTAATGCGTCATTGCAAAGGGCTTACACGAGCCGTTACATGCTAAAAATTGGAAGCTTTTTTCGTTGGATTTCTCATGGCACCAACCTAACCTTTTAATTATCGGCCATTCCGTCACGTCTGGAGGAGGAGATGCATTGCAGCTCTAGAGGTTCACCGCGCTGCCAACTAGAAGTTGAGTTCTAGGGCAGCCGTATAATCATGATTCATCTGGAACTAGTCCTCGGATACGGAGGGAGGAGCTATTGGACTTGCACAGTCTTGACAAGTCAGGGTTCTTCGTTCATGAGGCCTGACAAAAGAGGGTGTAGGATCACCGTGTTCATTGGACGAGTGTATTATGCTTTATGATCCGACATGGCCGTATATGCATCGACTTTGAGCCTTGTTACCTTGCACACAGGTTTTGGAGGATCAGTCCTGCCCCTTCGTATAGGGCCACGCAAGAATTGGCACTCACGGCTTCAAGAGAGAGTTTTGTGGTCTTGAAAACGGCTGGCTGATGGTCTGGGCAAAACAACAATACCTTCTCGCTGCAACACCCCCAATCGCTTCGAAAACAGGTTCTCGCCCGCTTGGTTCGTCGTATTCAGGCAGCATCGCGTCTTCCTTTGTGGGTCACGCCTGTACACATCGCGCAGAGAGGTGCATCGTGCAGCACTTTAAAGCGCACCAGTTGTGCATCAAAATGACAGCACACGCGAAGAGTATCCACTGTGGACACCTACCTGATCAAGGCATTCGGACGATTAGTCTCACTCCACAGAACTTGCTTAGGAGACCTTCTGAACGACGCTCCACATGTGAGACTGCCTAACGCGGCCTAAAATGCAATGGTCTGATGGTGGTACTTTCATCGAGAAGAATCGAAAGTTTCCTTTTGCTCGCGCTACGTATTGGGCGCTTCATATACGAACTCAGTCCAAGAATAGCATAAGACGGGAAACACTCGGGAAGCACTCATGACATCCCCACACATCGGATGCTGCCCAGTAACTCTTCTCCACATCACGATCTGTGGGCGACAAGTTGATGACCACCATCGGCACATGGCTTGCTTACACGTGGGACGACTATCACTTGGACCTCTGTACCAAATAGCATCAGACTTGCAGCAAGTCGAGTACGGGCAATATTCCTTGACCTCTCTTACCAGTTGCTCAACCACAGAGGCTAGCAAGACGGGGGACGAGTATCAGGGCGAAACATTTTCATCCAATGTTCATCAGCTTAGGATCATGCTACGAACGTACGCTCTGTCGTACACTCAACGCTATGGCTTGTAGTAGTACATCGGCCGAATGATGCTTCTAATTCAGTTCCCAACCACCTTTGTCCTCTCGAACGACAAATCGACACTGACCTGTTGCTTCCATAGCGGTCGAGCAATCATCTTCATTGTAACTTAGAGTCGAGCGAATGAGCTTCACAAGGCCCATGTTCTACTCCCTAAGTTCCTCGCTCTTTTCTATCCTCTCTTATTTACTGTCCACTTGAGATTACCAGTCCCCCGAAAACATGTCTGCTTGTTTTATCTGACCAATGGTTGCTCTTGGTCGGATTTGCTTTTTCTTGATATTAAATTAATGCCAATTCGATGAAATTTTCTCTCATGTGGAACTTTGAGGAAAATATTGTTGAATGTAAATTTAAAGAAAAGGAGAGGATTCAGTTTCTACTTAGATCTTCTGTACGTGGAGGCACTCCTTCATTTTCAAACACAAATTCTTATCCCACCACCTCAAACTTCCAAGGAAAAAATCATCGACGCTCAGCAAAAGCGAAGAATAAACCTTGGTACGAAAGCTTTCGATATTGGCTAGGGACTGGTGCACGGCAAACATCCAAGAATCCCAATGCAAGTCTTGCCAGTCATAGAACCCGTCACCACGCTCGTCTTCCACCGCATGATCATGGCACAGCTCGGAATGAAGCGCTTCGATGCGCACCATACATGTGCAAACCGTCTCCCAGAAACGGTCAACAATCTGAAGCGTGTTCTCAGTATGCATCGACGGCTCTGCCGAAATCCCTCCCTGAAGAACTTCGTTTTCGCCTTTGGACCTCAAAAGAGCCAGAAACAACCCTACGCTAGGCGCGTCTCGCACCTGCTCATACCACTCGCGTACCATCTTAGAAACGTTCTCGACAGTCTTCCCGGACATACCTGATGGCGTCGCGAAATCAAAAGCTTGAAGCTCCTGCATATACAATTGCCACATTTGATCAACTATGTCCATCTTCCCGGCCTTGAGTACTCCAATGTAGTTAGCAGTGACGTATTCAACGAAGTGACATACCTCGATCTGGTCTTCGAGAAGAGCGAGATTGGCTTTGCGGACGTAGGTCAGTATCTCGTAGTCTGGATCGCGTGGATCGGGTGTGGTCTTTGTCCAAAGATCGTACTTGCCTTGGGTGGCGGTGATGTTGTGGTCTTCGAGCGGGAAGTCGGCGTCTTGTGAGAGCAGGTCGTTGATGTCTAAAGAGGGCATACAAGGATATGGCTCTTCTAAATTGGTTTCAGTATCGTACGTGTCGTCTGTCGTAATCACCCAGGCCCAGATCGGGTCAATGGGACCCTTCTCCTTACTCGAGATGAATTTAATCGGCAGTGGGACGAACTTAAAGGAAGTATCTACTTCGTGCCGCCAAATCGCATCGGCAAAGAACTCCTTCTCAATCCCTGACACCTGTGGCCAGAAAAGAATAGGGCAGTTTGGCATTACTTCCATTGACATAGATGCATCTTCATCGACGTAAGTCGGGCTTCGTTCATCCTGCTGTTGCAGAAACCCGCAGAGATCAGAAAAATCGAGCGACCCGACAGGCGACGGGACGCTATCCCCAAAGGTGCGGACTGAGGTAGGTACAGCGATATACCCAGGATCGGACAGATCGATCAGGTCATCGTCATTCGGTACATACTCCTGTGTCTCCATGTCTAAATCCGTTCCCAGCTCACTCCAGTTTACCTCAGACTCTTCGTCGAGATCCCAACCCGCCTCGCTCCAGTCTATCTCTGACTCTCCGTCGATCAACAGGCTCTCAAGAGCCGTATATATGACCTCTTGTTGAGACTTCTGATCAAAGATAGTGTATGGTGTACTGTTGGAGGACCCGATGGGATGGAAAAGTATTTCCAAGCCTGTGTATCCAAATTGCTGTTTGGTCTCCCTATCGAAGAACGTGAACGCTGAGTGTTCCTCCGAATGTGGTTGAGCTAGAAGGGTGTTCAGTGCCGTGAAGCCAACTGGGATCTGTGCGTTGCTATCCCAGAACGTGAACTCTCCTTCGACTGACTGAGTATCTGAATCAAAATCGCTAGTCAAATCTGAAAGACCTTCAGGCTCAACAACCAAGCCTTCAAGGTCGCAATACACCGCTGAAAGCTCGGCAGGCTGTTGAATGTCCTCGTGGTCGGTGCTAGATGGCACTTCGTCAGGGCTGCTGTCGAGATCGATCAAAACCTGGCGAATGCTAACGTTAGTAAGATGGTCGATACCAGGGAGGAAATTGTTCCAATCCATTTGCGTATCGTTGTTGGATGGTGCCGATGTCTCGGAAGACTCAGACTGTTCCTCTTCCTCTCCGAGGAGCAAACCATCCTCACCAAGGGTGCCATACAACAACTCGTCGCACTGAGTTTCTGTCGCGCAGCAAACCTTATGGGGACATTTCTCTACTGGTCGGGGAGGAGCGGAGGGCTCGCAATCTGTTGGGTTAGAAGTGGCGGGGGCATCATCGCCGTTTTCACTGCCGTGCTCGATGGGAATATCCTCACAAGGGCATGGCATGAAGATGGAATAGTAGGCAGCATAGATCGATTCATCTACCTCTACGTACTCACTTTCCAACACCTCTTCTTCTTCTTCTTCTTCTTCTTCTTCTTCTTCTTCTTCTTCTTCCACACCCTCCTCAAAACTAGGAACATCTGGAAAGTCATCATCGTCCCGACGATAAAGACCTTCCCCAACAACCGATTCCCCCTCCTCGTGATCCCACGCCCATTTGGAAATGCGTCGTAGCGCCAGCGCAGACGGGACGACAATGTCCGTGCCCGAAGTCTGGATAACGAGATGCTTGGGTGGGGACTTGGGGGGCAGAATCTGGCTTGTGTTCATCAGCTGCTCGCCATTGAGCGATTCAATCATGACCATGAGATCGCGGGTGTCCTCGCCCCAATCAGCAACATCTACACTGTTATACATATCGTTAAGGACGCGTTCAGGCGGTGAAGCCGGAGTCGAATATTCAAGAATCGTCTCCCCAGTCTCGTAATTAGATTCCTCGATATCGACGAAGGAGTCGGCTCGGTCTGGGGAAGACTTAGCCTTGGACTCCCCGAAGTTTTGAAGCGGCAGGAAGCCTGGACTTTGAGCCATGAAGGACGAAGGCGAAGATGAGCGAAGCAGGCTCGCCTGTTGTTCATCCATTACCCTGCGGTTAGTTAGTACAGTGGGACGAGAGAGCATCACGACAGGTACGGGCTCATCGTCTTCAGCATCAACTCCGGAAGCCTCGGCGTCAAAGAGGACAGTTGTCTGAACAGAAGCCTCGCCCATACCCTTCCCCTTGAACTTCCCCTTGAACTTACCCTGAAACTTACTCTTCAACAACGCAGTACCGTTCCCACGCCGAGGAGCCTCTGCTCCATAATCCACACGCGTGTTCTCCACAACATCTTCGTCCATCTGCTCGTCGTCTGCAAACGCAGCTCCATGCGTCATCTCCAACGGCTCTCCATCCTCTCCCTCCCGCGCGAGATACGGAGAGTCGGCCGTTGGACGGGCAATTTCCATCCACTCCTCTCCATCCAGAAGCTCAGCGGCATCCGCCTCAACGACAGGCTCAACTCTGGGATACCCCTCGATCATGAACTCAGAGTACATGTCGAGGAGCTCGTCGGCGGACTTGTGAGGACGAGGAGGCATCTTGGCCTTTGGCTTCTCCTTGCAGCCAGAACCAGAACCGGCCTGGGACTGCTGCTGCTGCTGGGATGCGGAAGAGAAAGTACGTCGTAGATTTCGGAAAACCATGGCGGCGGCTAGGGGATGGAAATATAAATGAAGATGATGGGCTGTGTCTAAACACAGAGCGGAGATACTTACCTGCACTTTACGGAAGTGCAGGGGCTTCTATGCTGGTAGGGACACGGGAGGAGATGTAGGGTGAGACGATGAGGGAGGAAGGGGTAGGGCGTGGGCATGGTTTAATAGGTGGGAGAGGGGAGACACACAATGTGGCATGTTGGGAGGACATTGTGTGGGATGTGATGCTGGGGGCGGCATTGGTTCTGCAGACAATGCCATTGTGAGGATGTAGTGGGAACGAACAAAGAAATTGTTAGGGTGTTAGGTTGTGCTATTTTGAGTATGGGCTATCTTTGTAGGGCGTGGTGGGGTGGAGGCTTCTGGTATGAGGTACGAAAGGGGTTGAGTATGCCAAAGGAGATGTGAAGTCGATACTGCTTATAGATGCTATGGAGGGAACATTGCCAATCCCTTTTACAGTCTTTCTTAGATGGATGATTATTTGTTCAGCTGATGTGTCTAGCGTCATTGCTCGTAGGCCATGGGGGCTCAATCGGAGAGGGAGGTACAGCGCCTTTTCACCTCCAGCGGGATATGCAGTATTGAGGCACGGGAATTTTTTTTTACATAAAAGTATGTCTTTTGACGTATAGTGAGCTTTGAATGTGGGCTCAATGCCCCATTTACATTTCATCGGAGGTGAAAATGTAGGTAGTACTTCCCTTTGGCAGACACAGGGAAACCTGCAAGAGTTGGTGTTTCGGATCAGTCTTATCTCCTTACTTTCTTAGGCAGAAATTTTGTCAGTAAAGTGCTGATTGCAAGGCGGTGGTGATGCTTGGCTGGTGTTGACCTGCTCTTGCAAGGCCGTGAGCTCCTAATAACCATTTTCAAGGATTCGCCTCGGCCCAGTCAGAGTACTTTAAATCAAGGCATGGAGAAATAAGATTGAAGAAATATTGTCCAAACATATCCGGAGTTCACCATCTGATAAGAGCCCAGATGGAATGCCGATCGGGACACGGAACCGATGACGTTTTCTTGGCGTCGAGCTCGAAAAGAGCTTGACACTCTGCATCTGCCATCCACCATCTTTTCACCTCCACCTCCCCCGCCCTCACCATCCATTCTCTCCCCTCAATTGCACCCGCCATGTTCGCACGACAGGTTTTCCGCCCGGCGAACACGTTGAGCAAGGTACGCGCTCCTCCTCTGCCCTTTTTCGCCCATTACAAATCTGCAAGCTCCCACAAGATCCCAAGAGAGATAGCCAACACAGCAACAGCATGTCCGCCGCTACGCATCCGATGCCCCCAAGTCTGGCGGCAGCAACGGAATCCTCTACACCGGCATTGCGCTCGCAGCCGTCTCCGGCGGGTACTTCTACCTCCGACGCCAGAACCCCATCCAGGGCATGCCTCTGTCTGGGGAAGAGTCGAAGACGCCATCCGGATCGATTCTCCCAGCGCCAAAGGCGTTTACTGGAGGCGAGCAGGGCTTTCTGTCACTTGTGCTGGCGGAGCATGAGATTATCAACCACAACACCAAGAGGCTGAAGTTCAAGCTGCCGGAGAATGACATGGAGAGCGGACTGCCGGTCGCATGTGTGTGGTAATGTGCTATTGTAGTGCTAGGCACGGATTCTGACTCTGTGCAGCTGCTGTCATCATGAAATACAAGGGCCCAGAGATGCAGAAGCCGGTTATCCGCCCCTACACGCCCATCAGCGACGTTGGTGAGCAGAAGAAACATGCGATTCGGCTCAACATGGATTCCTGACTAGCCTGCAGATCAAAAAGGCTTCGTCGAGTTCGTCATCAAGAAGTACCCCAACGGCCCCATGTCCGAGCATATGCATGACCTTGAGATTGGCCAGCGCCTCGACATCAAAGGCCCCATCCCAAAGTATCAGTGGCATGCAAACAAGCACGAGCACATTGCTATGATCGCCGGCGGCACTGGAATCACCCCCATGTGGCAGGTCGCGCGACACATCTTCAAGAACCCCGAAGACAAGACAAAGGTCACTCTGATTTTCGGAAACATCAAGGAGGAGGATATCCTGTTGAAGAAGGAATGGGAAGAGCTGGAAAACACATACCCGCAGCGCTTCAGGGCCTTTTATACCTTGGATCAGCCCCCAGAGTCGTGGCAAGGCGGCAAGGGCTTCATCAGCAAAGAGCTCCTCAAGACTGTCCTTCCCGAGCCGAAGGAGGGCGACAAGATTAAGGTCTTCGTGTGCGGACCCCCGGGACTCTACAAGGCTATCAGTGGCGGCAAGAAGAGCCCCTCAGACCAAGGTGAACTCGATGGCGTGTTGAAAGAGTTGGGCTATAGCAAGGATCAAGTGTACAAGTTTTAGATATCTTTCAAAAGTGATTGGAGGGGGCTGTAAGAATACGTCTTTTCTAGACTTAAACTACGTGAGAGGAATCTCATCATTCCTTCCAACATTTTGGTCGATCATCTCGGAAGGGTGGGCCTGGTATTGCGCGGCTCTGCTCGTCCAATAGCCGTCGAGCACGTCTTCCAGTTCTGCGGAACTTGGAAGACGCCAATCAGGCTCTTGTTCAACCCTCCACTATCCGTCAGAGCGATGAGATGCCCAATCTAATATCCAAACCTCCCCCACAGCTTGTGCCTGATATTCTCTTGCGGGCGAATGGCAACTTGTCCGGCCCGTATGTTCACGCAAAGCAGCATGTTACGTCCAAGTATGGCTCGCAATCTGAACTAACCGAAAAGAGTAAGAGAGAGGTATGAGAACAGCGGACAACTTGCACGATATTGACTTTGGTATCTCCGGTCTCGGCATATGCAACCTTGGCCTCTGGAACGCTCAGCCTTGGGGTGTGCATCACGCCTTGCGCCTTATCTCCGCATGTATATAACACAGCATAGTAATACTTTTCAGCTGGTCTTTCAGCCTGGTTGGGTCCCCTCTCCCCCAACCGTCAACTTTCTCGAGAAAGAGCATACAAGACATTGGAAGGATGAGCAATTCACCATGGAAGATCGATCGAATTCGTGGGAAGTACTACTGGATAGATCGCCAAAACCGACAGTATGTCTACGCGGACGGTGAGACCGTACCGTAAGTTGTACCCCTCCAATGTGGTTACCAGCAGTGGACGATCACTTACGTTTGAATAGATTTCCAGACCCTATCCAGGATCCTCCGATTCAACAGTCCCAACCTTTCCCCACAAGCTCCCAGCCATCGTATTCTTTTTCTAGCATTGGGCAACAATTCGACCCAACTCCCTACGAGCCGAGTGTAAATAGCGTTCCTAGCCTGACCCAGAGCATAGGGAGTTAACAATTAGTGCACTCTGACACACCACCACCGAATTCGCGGCATCCGTATATTGAACCTCAATTAATCGACAACCGTTATCAAGTTATCCGAAATCTGGGGAAAGGGGCGCAGACCTCAGTTGCGGCGAGAGAAGTCTTCGATCATGAAAGTGAGGCTTATTACGCGCTCAAAACGTATGATGGGAATGAAACAGCCTTCGAACGCGAAGCTGGCATTATGAGAAAATTACGGCATAGCGAATACGTAGTCGAGCACATTCGAGACTTCGTGGTTCATGGACATGGCCATCCTCCCAGATCTTATCTTGTCGTTTCACCAGTGGCAAGTTACGGCACCCTACACCGACTTCTGGCTCAACAATGGACAAACCCTCGAAACGAACGCGTGACGAGCAGCTTTACCCAGAAAGCTCTTCGCGATCTAGCACGTGGTCTCGAGGATATACATTGCGTTTCAGTACGACACAAAGACATCAAGCCAGATAACATACTGATCCACAAGTCGGACAGCTTTGGTGTGCATGGATACGACGTTTTCTGCATTCTCTACACGGATTTTGGCCTCAGTCTAGATTTTGATGGATTACCGGAGCAAGACGAGACCAAAGGAGGCCGTCCAACCTACGATTGCACTCGCCGATATGCTGCCTTCGAGACATTCAACAACGATCCAAGAAACATGAAATCTGATGTCTTCTGTCTTGGCTGCATTTTCTTCGAGATAGTGGCGGCAAGGTGTGTTGCCATTACAGGCGATCCCATCTGGTTCGAAGGCACCCGGTATGGTCAAGAACCTGATCAGCACTACTATCTATCGGTGGGAAATAATCGGATTGAGAATGCCCTGGGTAGGATGAGGGACGATGAAAGGTTATGTGATATCCATGAGTATTTTCCTTGGATCAGAGCCATGTTGGATCCAGATCGAGATGAAAGACCAGAATCGAAACATATTCTCCTGGTAAACCCGCTGACATACAAAGCCAATTGGAACGAACGGCAGGTCATGTAATGAAGGAATATCACTGAAGCGGTTTCCTTCAGATATGATGACTTCAGAGGCCTAAGACTTACAATACCGACTGTGCAGTTGGCGTAACAGCATAAGTTTCGTCTTTACAAGTACTTCGCCGTGTGCAGAAGTACACAATCTTTTGGTTTTCCACAGGCATACAGCATATGGCTCTCATTTTGCATCTCCACTTCGTCCCAAAAGCTGGCTTCATCCTGGAAGAAAAAACTACAACCGGGTCAGCATTTGTAGGGGGTCCACATTTCAGCACCACGCAAGAGAATCAAGATGATAGAGCCGCGAATAAAGACTTTCGGACATTACATATAATAAAGTATGTGCTCTGAGCAGTGTCACCTCACTGAGATGGCGAGGAGGAATACGCCTTTCCCAGATTTGGACTCTACATGAGCGCAATATCCTCGATTCTGCATTACAAGTAGTCAGGAGCCAAGAAGTCTTCGGATGTCCCCGAAATCCTTCTGTGGATGTGTGCATGGGCCTTTCTGATTGTGGTGAACTGCGGCTCTGCGTGTCCAATGGGACTCGAGCACGTCAATTGGTCCCGCAGGACTCCAGGCAGACGTCAGGAAACCAATTGCCTTCCTGCCCAACCCTCCTCCACCATTTCTTGGTGCGATGAGATGCATGCCCCACCCGAGCTCGATCCATGTTACCCTGCTTCCCCACCATACATGCGGAAACTGTCGATAGAGACGAGGGGCGGTAGTCTTCATTTCGGGTGGAGATAAAGGCGACATGAAGAGCGCCGTATTGAACGACGAATCCATGAAGTGTGTACAACGCTCTCCTGCCTACATAACATTGCGCTTCTTGTTTGACCAATATGGTCGGCAATATTGAATGCAGGGTATCCAGTCACGAGCCGCTCTTGGCGTTTTCAGTATGCAGCCTTAGACTCCAGACTCTGGATTGGAATGACTAATATTGGTACTTATACACTGCGATGCCGTGCCTAGGTTCAGCCTGGCGCTCTTTCTCAGCTCGATCTTTTGCGCTCTGTGCTTTGAGATAGTGTGGATTTTATCAGACTTCAAGAGTCGGACGATCCACAGACTTGCGGCCGTAATAGCCATCAGTGCGTGACACAGTGGCTGCTTGCCTACAACACTTTTGTCTGTTGTTGTAAGGGCACCAACACTTTCCGAGAATGTCTGATTCGGTCTGGATATGGGACGTAGACCGGAAAATGCACTATCGGACTGATCGATCAAGGGGAACACACATATATCAAGATGGCTCGGAGATATCGTGAGTATTTCGCCTCAAATATGATGTCCAACTATTAAGAGCTCATCAACAGATATGCGAATCCAAGTCCAACTTATCCCGTCACACTCCCATCACACGCTGGATCAATTGGCCTAACTTACGCTGTCTATTCGCCAGCCAGTAGCTCGCACACTATTGCGTCACCATACTCAGGCTTCAACTCAGATTACAGTTCGTACCCGACTTCACCGCTTCCCGTGGACACTGTAGCGCATCCATCCTCGGGACTGGCATCATATTCGTATCATGCCCCAATACATCCCTCCTATTCGCACCATCAGATCCCGAGACAACTCCCGCACTCACCCACAAGCCCAACGTCTATGACCCAACCTATTCCGACCAGTCTGATTGAGAACCGTTATCAAGAAGTCCGGCCCCTTGGATCTGGAGGCCAAACTAGAGCCATTCCTGTAAAAGAAGTGTGGGACACCAGAAATCGGGAGTCGTACGCGCTCAAGACTTACGTCAGCAATCCCATTGATTATGCGTCACGAAAATCGTCTTTTGAACAGGAAGTTGGTATCATGGAGAAATTGGGGGACAGTCCATACGTGGTCAAGCTCGAGCGCCATTTCTGCATCGACAATGAATTCAAGACGTTTCTCGTCTTATCACCTGTGGCGAAGGATGGGAGCTTGCAGACACATCTAGAGAACCAGTTCAAGGACCGAACCACGGAGCTTATCACGGACGAGTTCACTCATAGGGCGTTGAAAGATCTAGCACGTGGGCTAGAAGATATCCATGCACACTCAGTGCGACATAAAGATGTCAAACCTGGCAATGTCCTTCTGTATAGCGGTGGGCTTATCTATACTGACTTTGGTCTTAGCCTGGACTTCAATGGAACGACAGATGAGACAGTTGGACCCGACCCCACAAACGATTGCACGCGGGCATACGCTGCGCATGAGACATTTCTTGAGGAGCCACGCAGCCAAAAGTCTGATGTTTTCTGTTTGGGTTGTATCTTCTTTGAAATTGTGACGGCTAGGTGTGTTGCCATTACCAAAGACTTATCCTGGGCCGAAAACACCTATATCGTGGATAGGCTCAAGGTACAGTGGTATCGTCAGGACAACCATGTGCTTCGCGAGTATTATCGAAAAAGGGTGGATAATGGCCGGATCAACAGGACGCTGTGGAAGATCGAGAATACGCCAGCGCTTGAAAGTGTTCGCGGTTATGTTCTATGGATCAGACAGATGCTGGATCCAATGAGAGATCAAAGGCCATTTGCTCGGGAGGTTTTGCCTCCTAATGTTCAGACTTGTGGGTCCCCGCAAGAGATGCCATCGCAGCGTCATGGACCCATGGCAACGTATTATCCGGCGAATTCAACAAACGGCTACCCGGTATATGTTCGACGGTACACGTCGTGAGCCGCTGTGGATATGATTTTGCGTTCGTACTACAATAGGTATGGTCCTGCTGAGCAACAAGGGAGAGGTGCTGATGAAGGATAGGAGGGGAAAACGTTGGAACACTACTGCGCTAGGCTCCTTAGGATGTCGGACTTCTTCAGAACGTCGCGCCGAATTTGTTTGAAGGTTGCCATGTAAAAAAATTCTCACCCTAAGCTCAGAATGCAACCGCACTCACAGAAAGGGCATTGAGTAGGCTGCTGCAGGTGGTGGTACGTCATCACGGCCACCGCGACCTTTGAGGCCCTTGTTAAACTAAATCTCCTATTCCTTTTCTGCCATTTCACATTCCTAATCCACCAACTCGTCATCGCGGGTTCTCGAATTCATCAGAGGCAGGGCTTAGACTCAGGTTTGCACCCTGGAAGAATTCCAATACCTCCTCAACTCTGCTCAACTCTGCTCAACATGGGCGTCGCCGTCTCCCACACCACGCTAGCGTCTATTTCCCTAGCCTCCACAATAATCGGCTTCACACTAGGCACCTTCTTCAACATCCTCTGGGCCAGCTTCACGACTCTCTATGCTGCTCCAGATGAAATCAACGATTACATGACCAACCTCACACAAGGGTTGCTGGAGGAACGTAGACACTTGAAGAAAATGAGAAAAAGGATGAGCAGTGAACGTAGGAATGGAGACAGAAGTGGTGGAAACAGTCGGAGCCGGAGTTAATCTCAAGGGCCGATGGGTCGTGGGTCTCATCCCCATCCCAGCCCTTACTCTAGTCTTGGTGGTGCGAGTAGTCAAGGTGGAAAAGAAGCTCCCTTCCGAAGTCTAACTCGAGGCCGTCGTCGCCGCCTCAAATCCGCAATGCACTTTGACCGCGATCTGCAGGCGTTTCGGTCATTGGGTGACGGCGCCTCGCTCCGCACCATGCGGATAGCGGTTAGGGATGTGATCAAACAGCTCCGCGGCATCGAGTACCCGTTCCTGAAATCGGATTCCAAGCCCAGAATTCGGCGAGTTGGGGTTCAAACTCATATAATAGTAGAAAGTATGATCGTAATAATGGCAATGGCAATGGCAATGGGATGGGAGGACGGGGAGATGAAAAAGACATGTATGGAAACTACGACGACCAAGTCTCCGACTCTTCCCCTTACCATCGTCCTCAATACCCCCCTCCCCATCACTGACAGGCGTACACAAACCACCCTACCCTAGGCATGAGCATAGGTCGGACGAACAGGCTAGGCTACGAATATAGATCCTGCAGTTTGAAGGAACGGTGGCTCTGGCTCTGGCTCAGACGCAAAGACGCTGTCATTAGTCTGAGTGAGGCGTTGAGTAGAATCGAGGTTAGACGCATGGCGCATGAGGTCGGGGAGGTGCTTATGATGGTGGGCGATGTGGGGAGGGATGTTTAAGAGGTGGAGTAGAGGGTCAGGGGGTTGGAGGAGAGGTTAGGCAGGGTGGTGGGGGTTCCGAAGGTGGACTAGTTGTGAAAGATTATTTGGGGAGTTTCCGAGGGCGTTTGTGGGCAGGGCATGACAGGCTCTGGGGTTGAGGAAGAAGAGAAGAATGGGTAAGAGGATAGTAGGGGTGGATCGAGGAGGAGCTTCTAACATTCCTGCCTGTAAGATTTATGGAATGAGGAGTCGGAGAGGAAATGCATGTTCATAGCAAGGGGAAAGGAGAGGAATTGCGTAGAGTGATGTCAAACCTGGGAAGAGCATCAAAAGTTTATGGCTCAGCTCGTGTATACAAGCCCCCCTTTTGCCCATGTGGACTTCAACTCGCACCATTGTCTGCCGCCAGGCGCTCCGGATTCGGTAAGCTCGGCTTCTGTGATGCGCTAGTATGAAGGCGGCCGAGGTGGATACGCTAACCACGGCACGTGGCCAAACGTCACAGCCGAGGCACCTCTCTGGCGGACTTGGCAGGTGCTTTGACGTTCACATGCTTCCCCAGATTCTGGCTTCCCCGACATCATCACTGTCACAAGCTGCCGGTCCCGTGTATATACCCCGAGACACCCTGACAGACCGCCATCTACCTCGCTTCACGCGCCCATCCGTACTCCATCGTCGTCACATCTCCCTTGATTCTCCGCGACAAACGTTCCACAAGAGATAGCGCAGTCCCACGGCTTGTCGCCCATTGAAAGACAGCAATCACATCGACAATGTCTCTCGCTGATAGTAAGCCACGCCCCTTCTCACAATCCTATCTATTTATTTATAACACTGCTAATCCACCCCCAGAGGAATTCCCCTCCTCCGCCGCCTTCGACGCCATCTCCTCCTCGCTCGCCTCTTCCGACGCCGACCGCAAAGACGCCATCAAAAAAGCCAACACCATCTTCGCCTTTGAAATCAAAAACGCTGGCAAGGTGCAAACATGGTACATTGACCTCAAAGAGTCGGGGACCGTTGGCAAAGGGCCGGTGCCACAGGGCAAGAAGGCAGGTGTTACGCTGGTTCTGAGTGATAAGGATTTCGGACAGCTGGTTAGCGGCAAGGCGAATGCGCAGAAGTTGTTTATGAGCGGGAAATTGAAGATTAGGGGCGATGTTATGAAGGCGACCAAGATGGAGCCGGTGCTGAAGAAGGCGCAGAGTAAGGCGAAGTTGTAGGGGTGAGGGGGGATTTGTATTATAGTATCGTGGGCGCGAGAGGTAGGTGGGTAGGCTTAGATGCGAGTTTTCAAAAACACAGGAATATTGAGGTGCGGATGTCCGACGGTGCAGAGGTGGTGATTGGCAAATGTGTGTGGCACGTGACCGCTTCCATGGGAACCCCTTAGCGTGCGGCAATGTACGATTACCTGAACAGCGCAGCGTGCGGAATGTAACTCCACCTGTCCACATCTCCTTCCCCAGGCAAGCAAGCCATGCGAGACATGTGTAGACATCGGGGGCTAAGTGGAGCCGGACTTAACTGGAGGACTATGACACTCTGACTGCCGAGAGAGAAGTTTCGTCCGTGGAAAGAAGCAGTACACAATACCGTAGGTTGCATGCCGAAAGACGTTGCCAAGGTGGTTTCAGCACTACTCTGGGCTTGGCTGCCGGCTTTGTTATGTGCGCATATAAATGTATCAGCTCCAAGACGCCCTAAATCTCACGTCACGTCGTCTTTTCCCTCACATCGCCGGTATTGCTCCTCTTCGTATATTTACATTGACTATTTGCTTTGCGGATACAGACGAGCATCCCCTCATCTATTTGTACGGCACACAATCCATATCCTTCCAAGAGCCCCACTACGATGCCGTCCATCTCTCTCCACGTCAAAGTCACAGTTGCCCCCGAGAACCGCGAAATATTCCTCGCGGAATTCAAGAAAGTCTATGATCTGGTGGTTTTGGAACCGGAATGCACCTTCTTTGAGTTGTACGAGAACAAGGATGAGCCGGGCGCGTTCAAGTGGGTTGAGAATTGGAATGCGACGAGGGAGTGGTTGATGAGCGTAAGTGATGTTCTTGTAATAACGAGAGGATTGAGTTGGGGGATAGGAATTAGTGAAGAGCATGGAGAATAGCCGTGGACTCTTTGTTACTTTGCTGATATGTGGAATAGGTACAAATCCCGAAGGACTACTATAAGCCGTACTTTGCAGCGACAGAGCCGCTGTTCATTAAGCCGAGGGATTTTGAGGTTTGGGATCGCCTGGAGGAGAAGGATTCGTGGATGTATGTTGCGAAAGAGTGATGTATCAAATGCTGTCGATGAAGACACCCGAAGTATGATCATTAGAAAAGAAAAAACATCTCTCCAGAACCTTGCCAATTCCATAAAAGTGGTATATACCAAGGATTTCTATCGTGGTATTGAAACAACCTACTGCTGTGATGTCGCAAACTTACTCCACGACCTAATTGTCTTCCCGTACTTGTAGCATAGATACGGAGCTGGTACTAGCAGTGCACTCAATGCTCCCAGGATCGTCAGCGTCCAATGAACGCCCATGTTCTTATAAAACGGTATTCCAACCAAGGCCATCCCCCCAGAGGCAAGGTATCTGATCAACGTGATAGAAACCAATGCTGACGCTGCGTACGTTTCGTAAGCGTCGATGATGTACTGGTAGCAACTGATGAACACGCAAAGCATGCCATAGCCAAACAGCACGGAAGACCCTAGTGGTGACCATATAGATATCGAAGACTACTTGCATTAGCATTTTGGTTTGGGCATTCAAGACAGCGAAGTGATGACGCACATAACTTGTCCAACCCATCCAGAATAGGCTGATGGGGATCGCAGGCGCGCCCCCCAACATGGCATACCACAGTCTAAACTCGGGCGGTAGCCGCGATCCGCCTTCTTCCTTGATCTTACTGAGATCTCTTTTCGCCCATGTGTAGATGAGTGGTATGAGGGCAGATGCACCGCAAAGGCCGAGTGCGATTCCGAGGAAGCATAGTCCAGTGATGCCCGGACTAGTACCATGGATATCGCCGAAGATGATATCGTATCCGTCCAAGAACGTGAACAGCACAATGTAGATGACCGTGAGATACAGTGCAACGAGCATGATGATGGGCTCGTGAAAGGTGAGGATAAACGGCCTGCACAACGCCACTCTCAACCTCTGCCAGAACGTTGCGCCCATAATCTCGATTTCTCCAACATATCTCTCGTCCCCCGTGACTTCTCGTAGATGCTTCGCTTTCCAGCTGAGCAAGACTGGTGGGTACGTTTCCGGTTGGAAAAGCACCACTGCTACCAAGATCAGCCCGGACATGATCAAAGTCGTCCATTCGGTCCAGCGCCAGCTTACGGCGGTACTTTGAGCAATGAAACCAGCGATCGCGGGACCGACAACGGGACCAAGGAATCCGGCATTGGCGAATACAGGGAATGCGAAAACGCGTTCTAAGGGCGACCACAGATCGGATATCGAACCCCCGGCACAAGTCAAAGGCGTAGATCCGAAAAAGCCAGCTAGGAAGCGGAATACGAGTTGTGCGCCAATGTTGGGTGCCAGTCCAGATGCCATGATGAAGATCATGTAGACGGTCATGGTCGCGATATATACACTGTGCTAGAATTAGCCACTGCGCGAATATCCGTCGCACAGCAATCGCGAAGATGGATAACATACGGATTCCGTCCCAGCGTCTCAGACACAGGCCCTGCAAACAAAGCCCCCGTCCCAAATCCGATCAAGAACAGCCCCGTTGCAAGACTCTCCGCCACCTCACTGACCCCAAATTCTTCTGCTGCCGGCCGCAAGACACCTGAGTCTATGGAGCTAGCCAGACCCACGACGAATGCAATAGATGCGATCTGCATTGTGGCGAACATGCGTTTCATAAAGCTCCAGTTTTGTGGATTGAGTGGGTCGTCGGGGCCTTCGTAGCCCACTATGAAGACCTTGCCTGTGCCTTCGTGCATCTGCCGGTCGCGGACGTGGATGCCCGTCATGGAGATGCCAATGGTGGCGCCATGGGAGAAATCAGTTCGACGGGTTAACACGTGGCTGATGGCGTGGTGGAGGGTTGTTTCGTTGAAATGGGCGCCATCTGCTAGTCTGTTTTTCAAGTCTTCGGATAGACCTTTCTCTCCGTCGTGGAGATTTCGGGGTAAACCTTCGGTGGGTCCAGGACCAGAATGTCGCAAAGACTTGAAGGATGAGGAGAGCTGGCTTGAGGCTTTCTCTATGTCGGTTGAGGGGTCGGGGTGGAGTTGGGAATCGGAAGTTGATGCCCTTCTTCGCGAGGTGTTTTGGAGATCTGCATGGCGTTCGAATTGACGTTCTGCGTTGTGTCGAAATCTGCGATACTGGAGAAATGACTGCATTGTTGGAATTTCAAGTTAGAAGAATGACTCTTCGTTCAAAAAATAAGCAACCAAGCTCGAGAGATGATTTCTGAAATCGCTTCAATTGAGAGGTGGTGTGGGGAAGAATGTCATGGGGAATTAAAAGAAGAGCCAAGAAAACATGTTCACCTCATTTGGTACATATACTCCACCGAAACAACTTCATCTTCACAGAAGCTGCGTTAGCAAGGGCGTGGCGGCCGACGGTCCGCCGATATGACGCTCACTAGCGGAATAGCTTTCAAATCGTGTAGATAGCAGTTACGCTTTCCCAAATACGGTTCATGATCGGATTGGTTCATCGATCCTCAACACGACAGGCGCTTATTACCGGGCGTAAAATGTTCATCAGACCGAAAGAGGACGGCTGTGGAGAACTTAGATCTTAAACAACCATCGGAAAAGACGGAGAAGAGGAGTGGACCCGCGAGCGAGGAAGTGCGAGGGCAAGAGTGAAACACTGCACACGATGAGAATTGTTTGGTAAATCGACAATTGGAACACTGAGCACGTGTGTAGTATTAACTCGAGGGACGTACCCTATAAACTCGGATACATGGAGTAAGCCTCCTGATTACAGCCTTTCCAGCTCCTAGGTCTGATATCCGCTTAGGAGTGTATATCCGGGCTTATAAATACTAAATCTTATCAGCCGGCGCACGGCCTCGCCTGACGCACACCCACACCGGAATTTACCGAATTTTGATATTATTGTAACTCCACCAATATGGACCGTATCGAGGAAGCGCTTGCACATTTAGAATCCCTAGAGCTAGGAGAATCATTTAGTTACACTGAAGTAGCTAAAGAATATAGTGTTGAGAGAAGCAGGCTGTCAAAGCGCTGGCGAGGTGTCCAGGGCTCTCGTGCTGCACAGTACAAAAATCAACAACTACTCAATGAACAGCAAGAGAAGGAGCTTGTAAAGTATATTAATCACCTCTATAGCTATGGCCTACCACCTACAAAGCAATGGCTACGCAACTTTGCCTTAGAAATCTGTAGTGGAGAAGTAGGCAAAGCCTAGCCAGATCGCTTCCTTAAGCGTCACGAAATCTCTCTAGTTTCTCACTAGACCTTTGGCCTAGATCGTGATAGGAAGAGTGCTGATTCAGCCTTCAAATATAAGCTCTATTTTGAGCTTCTTCAGCAGAAGATTCAAGAGTATGGGGTACAACCACAGCATACCTACAATATAGATAAGAAGGGCTGCCTTATTAGTGTACTCTCAAGAACAAAGCGAATCTTCTCAAGACAGAAGTATAAGGAAGGTACCCTCAAGCAGGCTATTCAGGATGGCAACTGTGAGTGGATAACCTATATTGCTTATATCTGTGCTGACAGATCTGCCCTACCTCTAAGCCTTATCTATCAAGCTACTACTGGTAATATTCAAGATAGCTGGCTACAAGACTTTGACCCAGCAATACATACTGCCTTCTTTGCCTCATCTCCGACAGGCTGGACGAACAACGACCTAGGCCTACGCTGGCTAGAACAGGTATTCAACTCAAGAACAAAGAAGTCAGCCCAGAGGGCCTACAGGCTCTTAATCCTAGATGGCCATAGATCTTACGTCTCTATGAAGTTCATCAACTACTGCAATCAGAATAAGATTCTGCTAGCAGTATACCTGCCTTATTCAACCCATACGCTGCAGCCTCTTAATGTAGGCTTATTCAAGCCTCTATCATCAGCTTACTCTAACGGCCTAGCGAGGTTTATGCATGAATCAATGGGATTCACAGCCCTTACGAAGCGAGACTTCTTCCGCCTATTCAATGAGGCCTAGACGATCTCATTCACAAAGGAGAATATACTCTTGAGCTTTGAAGCCTGTAGTATAGAGCCATTCAACCCTCAGAGAATCCTCGCTTGATTTAGTGAGCCTACTAGTAGCAGGCCTTCTTCTAGTGAGAGCTCTCGATTAGTTCTTACTGCTCAAGATTGGAGACGTATTGAGAAGCTTCTCAGCAGCGTAGTCAGTGATATATATGATCAACGAGCTAAGCAGCTTAGTAATACAATCCATAGTCTCTCAATCCAGGTTATAACTCTCCAGATGGAGAATCAAGGCCTAAGCAAGGCTCTAGTCAATAAGAAGAAGAAGAGGAAGCGTGGCAAGGCTCTCCTCCTTGAAGCTCCTACACGGTACTATAGTGGAGCTGTATTCTACAGTCCCTGAAAGGTTCAGCAAGCACGTGAGCGACAAGCTAAGAAAGATACTGCAGCAGAGCTTCTACGCAATGAAAAAGAGGAGAAGGCAAGGCTCAAGGTGACTAAGAAGCTTAAGAAGGCTTAAATAGCTGAGGAGAAGAGATGTATAAAGGCAGCTGCAAGGAAAGCTCAACAGGAAGAGCTAGAGCAAAAGCGACTCCAGAAGCAGGAAGCCCAGCTCACTAAGCAGGCTAACCAGCAGCTTCAAAATAACTGCAAGGCAGCTGGGAAGTCTACAAAGGCTCCTCAAGCTCACAGTACTACACGAGAGCAGGTAGTCGATGAGCAATCAGTTGTTGAAGTAGTAGAGCTGCCGCAGCAGCAGAATCGATGAGGTAGAACTATTAAGCTCCCAGATCGCTATTGTAACTAGCTAGTACGCGCAATAGAATCGCCGTAATTGATTACCTACTCCATCAAAAATCTAGATCAATCGATCAACTACTCAGTACTGTAGGCCCTTAATTGTAGATGTGCTGCACGGCAAATTCCGTGCGTCAGGTGAGGCCGTGCGGCGGCTGATAAGATTTAGTAAATATGATGCGGTGAATCGATAAACAAAGGTTTCTTCGGAAAGAAGTGCGGAGCGGTCAGAAACATAAAAGTGGATAAGGCTGGCTTGGTTGTCAATCAAACTAGCTATTTCGCGGCGCTTAACTCCGTACAGGTTTCCAAAGCTTGTTCACCCAAAACCATCTCACATGAAGGCAGATTTCGTCAACTATCCTACACGTGGAAGATGGTACATACATCTGGCCGAACCGGGGACAAGGATGCCAAGACATTATGGCCGTGATGAGCACACCACCCTCTGGCGGGTAGATGAAAGTGGTCAATAAGGATTGCCAAGCCCGATCCGAACATCAACCTTTGGTGACGTACCGTGCAACACCACCTATTGCACCTCGATTATCTCCACCAATATATCTCGCATCACAATTCTGAAATTTGCAATCAATTCAGCATGCCCGAAAGGCGTAAACGCACCTATTTTACTACACCGCCGCCTGAGTTGGTATTCCCTGAGGACGCGCCGAAGAAGAAGTTTAAGCACCTTAAGACCCCACAACGAAGCGCCATATTCGCGTTGCTGCACTACGGCCAGGTAAAGGGAATACCTATTGGTTATAAGGATATAGATAAGGTCTTCAATATAGCTGAGAATACATCTAAAAATATTGTAAAAATAGGCTACTGTCAATAAATACAGCATGCAGATGAGCACAACAGCTACAGGCACGTACACGAGTTCACCAACCAGATAGCTCTTAGCCTTGGAGACTATATTAATCAGGCTCTATTTGAAGAGAAGGGATTACTATAGCTAGAGCTCTATTATTAAGCTAGGATATTGTAAGCTGGATATGAGCCTTGGCATATATCTTGGCATCACGTGTACTTAGCCTATATCAGTATCTCAAGCTCGATCGATCAGAGCAACAATAGACCAATTCCTTCAACCTCAACCTGCACCACCACCAAGCTTACAGTTATGAGCCTGGCCTAGCCGATCAACATTAACCCGCTGAGTTCACTGATCAGCTTCAATTCTATTGATCTCTACTATCCGTTAATCTATCCTAGTTGTTGACACCTACCTCACTGATCAATATTAACTAATATCGATCAATTTCAATCCAAATTTTCCACTGATATCGATCCTCACCAAACGCGAAAACCCCATGGTCGATCACCTTGAACGCGTTGATCAACAATAAACAAAATAACGAAATATAATAACGTCAGCCTTGCTGATAGAGTTATCCTTTGAGGCTCTAATTAATAGGACCTCTGGTTCTTTATAATTAAGGATCTAGTAATCTCTGCACAGGTTTGGATATATATTGATCCTAACAAGCCTATTAACCTACTATAGGTACCTATTAAGCCTAAGGCTCCAGAACCAACGCTCTATACACCTGATTTGATTAATAGTAATAATAATACCCTGTAAACAGCCTTATAGCAGGAAGCAACAATTCAGGCAGATTAATAGCCTAGGATTATCTACCTATTAGTAGATAAAAACAACTTCTATAGAATACAGATAGCGCAGTATTTATCCAAGATGAAGGAATTTCACTAAACTGAGGATTAACTTAATTAGATCTACGCTTAGATCACTAAATCTATCTATCTAGACCTGTTACCCTATATTAAGAGGTTCTTAATATCTTATAAACGTCTTTAGGCGCTCCAACAAAGGTTCTTACTATTAATAATTAATTAAGAATAATAAATTCTTTATAAATATATAAAAGCTTATACCCTAAGCTTATAAAGGATTAATATAGAAAACTAGTATAATAAATATATTACTACCTATAATAATGCCAGATTAATTAATCTTCCTAACGTTACCAGCTAGAGAGCTTAGAAAGATCTGCTTAGAGCCTTTAAATAAGTTAATAGTAAATATAGAGCTATATTATTATATAAAATAATAGGTAAGGAAAAGTACTATAGGATAGATATACCTCTTAGGATAGAGGTAACTTAGTTAATTACTAAGTTCCTATCTTATATTAGAATAACTAGAACAAAAGCTAATATTGTTAGAGGCACCTATACAGCTACCCTAGATAATTAGGAATCTCTATATAGAAAAAGGAGGCTAGGTAATACTCTAATTAATAGAAAGCCTAATAAGCCCTACCTCTATAGAGATGATTATTTCTGGAGTAGCTACCTATATATTAATCCTTATCTAAAATTAGGCGGATTTATTATTAACCCTAAGAAAAGCGCCAAGATTACTTAATTTAATACTACTAAAAAAGGCAAGGATATCCTATTAAAGGTGTAAGTAAACAGCCTCTACTATAAGCTGGATTAAGAAAATTAATAGAAAAAGACCTTACTACTTCTATCTAAAGGTACTCTAGATTACTTTATAATTAACTTAAGCAACTGCTACTAAGGTGCTTAATTAACTAATAAGACCTACGCTACCTTCTTATACGCTAGTAATAATGGCTCTTCTCTTATTAACTATTAGATACTAGATCCTAGATCTAATATCTACGTCACTAATAACCACGTTAGATTTAGGTAGCTATATCCAGTAATACTAGATAATATTATCTAATTAGGACCTACTAAAGTACAGATATCAGGTTAGGGAGATATTAATATTATAATCTTAACGCCTACTAGTATCAAAACTACTATATTAAGGGAGGTTACCTATATCCTATCCTTCTTTACTAGCATTATATCACTAGATTAACTATCCTTAGAGGATATCCACTTCGACTTAGGAAGAAATATCCTATATTAAAAAATAGGGGAATCCTAGTAAGATGTTGTTAATCTTATAAAGCAAGGAGGCTATTAGATTATTACTTAGTAACCTTTAGTAACTAATTAGGAGCTACTAATAACACTATTCTTAGTATATATAGCTAATTAGAGGAGACCTTAGAGATCTACTAAGCCTAGACTATAGAGATTACTTATAAAAATAATACTCTATAAGATAATAGGCTACGTAGGTTATAAGGTAATTGATTACCTACTAGATAATATTGATAGGATAACTTCCCCTTTAGGCCTAGCTCCAAATACTTTGGATTATAAGTAATACGTAATTAATAAAGCTTATAAGGTTATATTATAACGCTTTAGCTATGCCCTTAGAGCTTCCCACCCTTTTAAGACTCTAGTAATCAACCTAATTAGGCTAGATAACGTCAGCTATAATAATACTCAATATGTTTTCTACACCTTCTACCTATTTACAAAGTTTAATTTTATATATCTAATTAATAAAAAGAATAAATTAATAATAAGGTAGGTTCTTATAAGATTGGATGAACTTATAAAATAATAATTCAATACTAAGATTAACTTTCTAATAGTAGATAATAAGTATAGATATAGCCTTAATAATAATTCAGCTTAAGCCTATTGTATTAATAATGGGATTACCTTCTAAATTAGATTACCTTACACGGAGGAGTAAAATGGCTCTACTAAATAATTAGGGAAGAGCCTTATTAAGTGTTTAAGATATATAAGAGAAGCTAGCAATCTCCTAATTGGGCTAGCCCCTAAGATATATATATCTACTATATACCTTCTTAACTACACGCCTACAAAGAGCCTTAATTAGAAGACCCCTTATAAGCTAGCCTATTAGAAGAAGCCTTTAATTGCTTATATAAGGATATTTGGCTGCTAAGCCTATGCTCTGTGTACCTAGATCCCTAGGGGGGATAAGCTTACTATATAAGCTCTTATTAGATATCTAGTAGGCTATAATAGCTCTAATATCTATTAAATATGGATCCTAAAAGGAAAAGGAGATAAAATAATAAAGGTTATTCAAACCTACAACATAACATTTAAGGAGGATCTATTCTATACTAAAGATATATTAGACTAACTTAGGGGTACTAAGCTTTAGTAGGTAATCTATATAATTATAGTAGATAACAAGGAATTATCTAATAAGGATAAGATTAATTAAGAGCCTTAGCTAGAGGATATTAATCCTACCTTAAGCTTATTAAGGTATATTACTGCTACAAAGGATCTACATAGTTAAAATTAGGAAAGTACTTAGGGGCTTAACTAGCTCCCTTAGGGGCTTCTAACCCTACCTCTATCCTTATTATAGAAGCAGAAGAATGTTGCTCTAAACTAGGAATTAATTAACACTAATATTAGCTTAGGATATATCCTTCTATAGGGTATAAAGAGAGCTTAAAAACCTGCTTAGAAGCTTAATAAGAGTTACATAATTAACAAATATTAGGCTACCTTTGTATTAATATTAATCAATAGCTTAAAAACTTAATTCCATTAAAGTAAGTTACCTCCTGAGCCTAAGTACCTTAGGGAGGTTGAAAAGCTTTAATATCCTTATAAACAAGGCTTTCATCAGGTAATACAGCTTAAGATTGCTACTGTAAAGCGAAAGGAGACCTATTAGCTCATTACCTAGGAAGACTTTAACAACTAGGCTAAGCCTAAGGCTCTACTGCTTATATAGGTATTCAAATACAAGCTAGATAATAAAGGATATCTATAGAAATATAAGGCTCAGATCTATGTAAGAGGTGACCTATAATTAATAGCTAAAGATACCTACGTAGCTATACTAGCTATAAGGATATTTAGGGGCCTTATAGTAATTACAGCTTACTTTAATATAGAGATCTATTAATATAACGCTATAAATGCCTTTACTAACGTAAAGCTTATAACCCCTGTATACTACTTGCCACCTAAAGGTTTTTCAGATATAGGTTACCTCTAGAAGCTCTAGTAAGCCCTATATAGATTAAAGTCCTTACTAGCTCTATAGTATTAGGAACTAAGTAAGATACTCTTAGCCTTAGGCCTTATACTAATAAAAGATACTCCCTACCTATTAAATGGACTTCCTTCTACAAGGCATAATAGGTGTATAATAAGGTATATAAGTACAAAGGTGGAAATCTATCTTCTATATATATATATTGGTACAGGCTTAATAGGGGTAATGCTTAATCAGATTATAGTATTATTTATGTCTATCTAGATATAGCTGGGATAGAGGTTTTATATATAACCCCCTGCTAAGCCTTTATATAGGCATTATATAATAAGATTATATAACTCTACGTAAGGGCAATATATCACCCCTTTATTATCTATGTATAGATACTAGCAACTTTTTATTTTTAGGTTACTTACTTAATAGTCCCAGCTATATAATTCCCCTATATCCTAATATTTGCTTATATAATTATAGTATCAACTTTTAACTCCCCTTCTTAGGATCCTTATTACTATGTAATCCTAAGATACCACTAGTATTATACATTTCCCTACCCCTTCTAGTATTATTATATATAATAGGTATTCCTATTAGGGCCTTCTCTATTAGTCTATATAGGTCTTCTCTATAGGTAGTTAGGTACTAATCTTGCAGTAATAAGGCTATTTATTGAATAGACTTTAACGTACACTACGGATAGGTAGCTCTATCCTAATATACGTGTCTGTGGTGTATATGCATATATAGGACATAACTAGGTAGTGTATAATTAGGGGTTGGTATTGTTCATGTCTATCTAGAGTTGGACGAAAGCTCAGCTTTTAGGTACCCCTTACTAAGCCTCTATACAGTTAATTATATAAGGTAAGCTTATATAATCCTACACACAGGCTGGTTAATACCCCTAAATTATCTATGTACAGATACTGGCAACTTTTTATTTTATTAATTAAGTTGCTTCATCTATACATTCCTTTAGTTATAGTCTCTAGATACCTAATTACAACATTAAATCTATGTCCTCCCTTACTAGCCCTATATATTATATAAGCCCCTTATATACCTTAGGTTAGGAAGGTTTACCTAATTTATCTATACCCTTATCTAGGGCAGTTAGACCTTGATCTTACCTAGAGATAAGGCTCTCTGTAAAAGCTATTTCCACTAAGGGGTTATATAGATATGATTTACTAGTGTATATTAATTAATAATTAAAATCTTATAGTTCTAGTGCCTAGTCTACACCCCTTATAGCTTAGGCTCCTATATAAATAGCTAGTGGAGTTAGTAAGTTAGTGTAGAGAGCTTCTATAGCTAGATCTAGTGAATAGCTAGAGTATATAAATAGTCCTTAAGATTAAGCAAGTTAAAATATACTTATTAGGATGCAGTGTACAAATAGAGGTACGTTAAAAGAGGGGTTAAGTAAGTTATTACATTATGGAGTACAAATAGAGGTACGTTAGATAATAAGTTAATTAACCAATCTATAAGGAGGTATAAGTAGTAATTACTATTATTTAGGGAGGCTATCCAGGTATAAGATTCTGGGAGATTTCCCCCTTTTTACTTCTCTTCTTTATTCTCTCCTCTATATCTTCTTCTATACGTTCTAGAATCTAGTAGCTTTTTAATTTGTTAGTTAACTTATAGCAGACCTTTGCATAATAGCTCTTCAGCCCACTCCTGCCCAACAGGGCCTTACTAGCCCTATAGCCATTACTATTACTCTAGGCAGCCACTAGTAGGTTATCCTACCTACTAGGACCTAGTAGGGTTACCAGTTTATACAGGGTCTCTGTATTAATATATATGCCTTATCTTTTATATAGTATTTAGATAGTATCTGATATATTTTTTTTTGTAGGCTAATAAGACTACTATTACTACCCTGCCCTTATATAACGTTGCTGTAATTATTACTACTAGTACTAACCTCTAGCTTTTCATAGCTAAGATTATATACTAGGAGGGTTACTTCTATATACTACTTATCTAGAGCTGTAGGGCTCTATATACAACTCTATATATACAGCACTATAGTAGTAATTCTAGATCCTCTCTATTTAAGGATTATTACATGCTGCCTAGTTACTAGGCAGGTGCCTATAGTTCCTATGTATAGCAGTTATATAGTGTATACTGCCAGTATTACACCTAGTATAATATTCTTCTCTATAGTTTTCTGGGGGAGGAGGGGATAGGGAAGGAGGGGGGGGAGGTATTTTGATATATATTAAATAAAAAGTGCTTTCTAAATATATGCAATATTCCCTTATACAAATAAGTAACTTTAGTAAGTATATCTATATCTAGCAGATAAGAAATATATATATAGAAAGTATAAAGTAATATAGGGAATTAGTGTTGTATACGGAGGGGTTTTAGAGTTTAAGTACTCTATACTAGATTAGTGCGATCTACAGATACCTTAACCTTAATATTAAGCTTATTGGTTAAAACAAGAGATTCTATTATAGTATTTAGACTCTTCTTTGTACACGCATTAGCAGGATTATCTTTACTATTAATCTATTGAATTTCTATAATTTCCCTCTTTTTATATGATTCCTAAAGAGACATAATATCAATTATAAGCCTCTTCTTATTAGTAGTACTAAGCTTAACAAGGTAATTATACAGGGATTTCAAATCTATGTATATAACAACTAGTATTAGGGGTAATACTAGTGTATAGGTAACTTAGAGAAGTGTAGAGCTTAGTGCAATAGCGTTGTCAAAACTACTAACTATGCTATATAGCTCAGAGGCAAGTACACTCCTTATTACCCTCTTGCACTTAATTAAGTTCTAATATATAATATTACTATAGATCTGGAAATTGTGCAAGTCTCCCTTACTTTATTCTTCAGCTAGAATAATAAGGAATCCAAGTTATAAGCTAAGATCCTTATTATTAGCAAATAAACTATTAGTAAAGATAAACAGCTTCGTGCGCTGTAGATCTAAGGGGATAAATATTAAGCTATAGTTGAGGTACTTAATTTGCTATAGGATTTATACATTAAGAGCTTTAATGTCCTTATCTTTTAGCAGGACTATTTAGGCTGCAGTTGAAAGATCAAATAAAGCTTTAGGTTAATACACTAATATAACGTACGCTCCTCTTGCTTATTAGG